>OX638305.1:1920639-2102133 GCA_951812265.1 Taphrorychus bicolor | reverse complement strand
ATTTTTCGTCCCAGTACCGATTTTTATTAAAAAAACGAGATTTTCTCAGTTAATTCTGGAGCAAAACTTAAAACGTTGCCAATTTGCGACTAAAACGAAATTTTAGTCACAAATTGAGTTTCATTACAATTTTTGAAAAAATGCGTTTTAGTTGTTATAAAACGTTTTTTGTGTGTTTTTTTTTTTAACTAAACTTTCTGCTCCGTTCCGCTCCATTCCAATGCCTTATGGTACGTCCCCTTGTGCGGATATGGCGTATATTGCGGATTTGGCGCTGTGGTCTGATTGGTTGAAATTGAAGCTTTTTTGGGGAAATTCAGAATGAGGTTAGAGTTAAAACCGGTTAAAAATGATCAAACAGTCAAGAACACCCTCTTTTTTTTCTACACCTTTTGTTCACACTTTTTTTTATAAGTTTTCATACACTTTTTTACATCTTTTTATCACACTTTTTTTTATAATTTTTCTACACTTTTTTACAATTTTTTACACTTTTTTTTTGACACTTCTGCACTTTTGTTTTGTTACAAAACAATCTTTTTTACACTTTTCTAAACATTTTCTTTTATAATGTTTCTTACACCTTTTTCTACAATTTTTACACGTTTTTGAAAATTATTTTCTACCCTCTTTTCCACACTTTTTTACAATTTTTCTTTACACTTTTGTATGGTTACAAAATATTTTTTGCTTCTAATCGCATTTTTCTACACTTTTTTTACATTTTTTGTAATGTTTCCTACGCTTTTCTACACTTTTTTTGCATTTTTTTTATAATTTTTCTACCCTTTTTTTACACTTTTCTTACACTTAAAAAAAAATTCAGTTTTTTGTTTATATCTTTTTTCACACTTTTTTTAACAATATTTTTGACACTTTTTACAAATTTTTGTCCCAATACCGATTTTCTAAAAAAACGAAATTTTTTCAGTTGGTTTTGAAGCAAAACTTTAGATTTTAGTCCACAAATTGAGTTTCATTAAAATTTAAGAAAAAAATGTGTCTTAGTCGTTACAAAACGTTTTTTGTGTGACTTTTTTTAACTAAACAAAAATGTAGTTTTTTTTTTTTTTTTTGAACCAAAAACTATATCTTTTGATTGAACGTATTGTGACGGTTTTAACCAGTTATGACAATAAAATAAATGAATAAAAACTGATTTTTTTTTTGTTAACTATGACTATTTTGATCACTTTTGGCCCAAGAAATTAAATATTGTAATTATTTTTTTCCAAAAATTGATTTTTCGTCCCAGTACCGATTTTTAAAAAAAAACGAGATTTTCTCAGTTAATTCTGGAGCAAAACTTAAAACGTTGCCAATTTGCGACTAAAACGAAATTTTAGTCACAAATTGAGTTTCATTAAAATTTTTGAAAAAATGCGTATTAGTTGTTATAAAACGTTTTTTGTGTGTTTTTTTTTTTAACTAAACTATCTGCTCCGTTCCGCTCCATTCCAATGCCTTATGGTACGTCCCCTTGTGCGGATATGGCGTATATTGCGGATTTGGCGCTGTGGTCTGATTGGTTGAAATTGAAGCTTTTTTGGGGAAATTCAGAATGAGGTTAGAGTTAAAACCGGTTAAAAATGATCAAACAGTCAAGAACACCCTCTTTTTTTTCTACACCTTTTGTTCACACTTTTTTTTATAAGTTTTCATACACTTTTTTACATCTTTTTATCACACTTTTTTTTATAATTTTTCTACACTTTTTTACAATTTTTTACACTTTTTTTTTGACACTTCTGCACTTTTGTTTTGTTACAAAACAATCTTTTTTACACTTTTCTAAACATTTTCTTTTATAATGTTTCTTACACCTTTTTCTACAATTTTTACACGTTTTTGAAAATTATTTTCTACCCTCTTTTCCACACTTTTTTACAATTTTTCTTTACACTTTTGTATGGTTACAAAATATTTTTTGCTTCTAATCGCATTTTTCTACACTTTTTTTACATTTTTTGTAATGTTTCCTACGCTTTTCTACACTTTTTTTGCATTTTTTTTATAATTTTTCTACCCTTTTTTTACACTTTTCTTACACTTAAAAAAAAATTCAGTTTTTTGTTTATATCTTTTTTCACACTTTTTTTAACAATATTTTTGACACTTTTTACAAATTTTTGTCCCAATACCGATTTTCTAAAAAAACGAAATTTTTTCAGTTGGTTTTGAAGCAAAACTTTAGATTTTAGTCCACAAATTGAGTTTCATTAAAATTTAAGAAAAAAATGTGTCTTAGTCGTTACAAAACGTTTTTTGTGTGACTTTTTTTAACTAAACAAAAATGTAGTTTTTTTTTTTTTTTTTTGAACCAAAAACTATATCTTTTGATTGAACGTATTGTGACGGTTTTAACCAGTTATGACAATAAAATAAATGAATAAAAACTGATTTTTTTTTTGTTAACTATGACTATTTTGATCACTTTTGGCCCAAGAAATTAAATATTGTAATTATTTTTTTCCAAAAATTGATTTTTCGTCCCAGTACCGATTTTTAAAAAAAAACGAGATTTTCTCAGTTAATTCTGGAGCAAAACTTAAAACGTTGCCAATTTGCGACTAAAACGAAATTTTAGTCACAAATTGAGTTTCATTAAAATTTTTGAAAAAATGCGTATTAGTTGTTATAAAACGTTTTTTGTGTGTTTTTTTTTTTAACTAAACTATCTGCTCCGTTCCGCTCCATTCCAATGCCTTATGGTACGTCCCCTTGTGCGGATATGGCGTATATTGCGGATTTGGCGCTGTGGTCTGATTGGTTGAAATTGAAGCTTTTTTGGGGAAATTCAGAATGAGGTTAGAGTTAAAACCGGTTAAAAATGATCAAACAGTCAAGAACACCCTCTTTTTTTTCTACACCTTTTGTTCACACTTTTTTTTATAAGTTTTCATACACTTTTTTACATCTTTTTATCACACTTTTTTTATAATTTTTCTACACTTTTTTACAATTTTTTACACTTTTTTTTTGACACTTCTAGACTTTTGTTTTGTTACAAAACAATCTTTTTTACACTTCTCTAAATATTTTCTTTTATAATGTTTCTTACACCTTTTTCTACACTTTTTTACAATTTTTTTTTACACTTTTGTATGGTTACAAAATATTTTTTGCTTCTAATCGCATTTTTCTACACTTTTTTTACATTTTTTGTAATGTTTCCTACGCTTTTCTACACTTTTTTTGCATTTTTTTTATAATTTTTCTACCCTTTTTTTTACACTTTTTTTACACTTAAAAAAAAATTAAGTTTTTTGTTTATATCTTTTTTTACACTTTTTTTTAACAATATTTTTGACACTTTTTACAAATATTTGTCCCAATACCGATTTTCTAAAAAAACGAAATTTTTTCAGTTGGTTTTGGAGCAAAACTTAAAACGTTGCCAATTTGCGACTAAAACGAAATTTTAGTCACAAATTGAGTTTCATTAAAATTTTTGAAAAAATGGGTTTTAGTTGTTATAAAACGTTTTTTGTGTTTTTTTTTTAACTAAACTTTCTGCTCCGTTCCGCTCCATTCCAATGCCTTATGGTACGTCCCCTTGTGCGGATATGGCGTATATTGCGGATTTGGCGCTGTGGTCTGATTGGTTGAAATTGAAGCTTTTTTGGGGAAATTCAGAATGAGGTTAGAGTTAAAACCGGTTAAAAATGATCAAACAGTCAAGAACACCCTCTTTTTTTTCTACACCTTTTGTTCACACTTTTTTTTATAAGTTTTCATACACTTTTTTACATCTTTTTATCACACTTTTTTTATAATTTTTCTACACTTTTTTACAATTTTTTACACTTTTTTTTGACACTTCTACACTTTTGTTTTGTTACAAAACAATATTTTTTACACTTTTCTAAACATTTTCTTTTATAATGTTTCTTACACCTTTTTCTACAATTTTTACACGTTTTTGATAATTCTTTTCTACCCTCTTTTCCACACTTTTTTACAATTTTTCTTTACACTTTTGTATGGTTACAAAATATTTTTTGCTTCTAATCGCATTTTTCTACACTTTTTTTACATTTTTTGTAATGTTTCCTACGCTTTTCTACACTTTTTTTTGCATTTTTTTTATAATTTTTCTACCCTTTTTTTACACTTAAAAAAAAAATCAGTTTTTTGTTTATATCTTTTTTTACACTTTTTTTAACAATATTTTTGACACTTTTTACAAATTTTTGTCCCAATACCGATTTTCTAAAAAAACGAAATTTTTTCAGTTGGTTTTGGAGCAAAACTTTAGCTTTTAGTCCACAAATTGAGGTTCATTAAAATTTAAGAAAAAAATGAGTCTTAGTCGTTACAAAACGTTTTTTGTGTGACTTTTTTTAACTAAACAAAATTGTGGTTTTTTTTTTTTTAACCAAAAACTATATCTTTTGATTGAACGTATTGTGACGGTTTAAACCAGTTATGACAATAAAATAAATGAATAAAAACTGATTTTTTTTTTAGTTAACTATGACTATTTTGATCACTTTTGGCCCAAGAAATTAAATATTGTAATTATTTTTTTCCAAAAATTGATTTTTCGTCCCAGTACCGATTTTTATTAAAAAAACGAGATTTTCTCAGTTAATTCTGGAGCAAAACTTAAAACGTTGCCAATTTGCGACTAAAACGAAATTTTAGTCACAAATTGAATTTCATTAAAATTTTTGAAAAAATGCGTTTTAGTTGTTATAAAACGTTTTTTGTGTGTTTTTTTTTTAACTAAACTATCTGCTCCGTTCCGCTCCATTCCAATGCCTTATGGTACGTCCCCTTGTGCGGATATGGCGTATATTGCGGATTTGGCGCTGTGGTCTGATTGGTTGAAATTGAAGTTTCGTGCTAAGTGTTGCCAAATCTTTTTAAAAGTTGTTTATTATAGCTGCATTTATTCTTGGATAAATTGTGGAAAAAACGACAGTTACTATATCGAAATATTTGACATTTGATGTTAGAGGTCCGCGTAGAACGATGCACATATCAAAAATGATGGAATGCAGTGTGCACTGCGGCAACACTGTGGATCCGCAATATACGCCATATCCGCACATGGGGACGTACCATTAGGATGTCTTGAGGGCGACGTCAGATACAGCGGTATTTGGTTAAAAGGGGAACGGCGCGTAATTTGACAGTTGAATTTAAACCAACCAGATAAAAGCTAAAATCATAATTGACATGTGTAATGACGTTATTGACATGTATAATGACGTTATTGCTTTTTCTGCTCTGTTCCGCTCTGTTCCGTTCCGCTGTATGTGACGGCAGCCTGA
Organism: Taphrorychus bicolor; assembly: GCA_951812265.1. Taxonomy (NCBI): domain Eukaryota; kingdom Metazoa; phylum Arthropoda; class Insecta; order Coleoptera; family Curculionidae; genus Taphrorychus; species Taphrorychus bicolor. The sequence goes on along the minus strand of OX638305.1, from coordinate 2,096,854 downwards.
CTCTGCTCTTGCGCTAACGTTAGGCCTCCGTCATATAAAGCGGAACGGAACGGAGCGGAACAGAGAAGAAATGTCAATAACGTCATTACACAATGACATGTTAATTCCTATTTTAACTTTTATCTGATTGGTTTAAATTCAACAGTCAAATACGCTCCGTTCCGCTTTTAACCAAATACCGCTGTAGGTGACGTCGCCCTTAGACAAGGATCCAGGAGTTTTGCCATTCGTATGTTTATTAAGGTGATCTCATTTTGGCGTACGTGACGTCACACGTTTTCCCCCACCCTTTTTCTGGTACCTGACAATTCGTCATCTTTTGGCGGATTCAGGACTCGGTCCATATGTAACTCTTTCTTTTTTTTTTAAGTTTTCGGTTTACCTAACGGTCAAGGGAACAGTTTCACTGCTTGGGCAGGATTTGTCTTCGAAAAGCCTCGTGGTCAGTGTTGCCAGATGCAGAAACAGTGTTGCTAACATGTCACGTGAAAAAAATCATAGGTGGAAGCACGACTTATACTTAGAATTCCTTAGATTGAATGATTGAAATATGTTCTGTAAAATTCTGTAAAAGAGAACGAGCAAAAAATTGTGCCACAGGCAGAAATTTTTTTAGGTGCCACGCTACCACACCCATTTTTTCAAGATTTTTACAAATATTTTTCAATTGTCGAAATACAAACGACGCTAACGAGTAACGACAGTCGACACGACATCCAATCAATGACATTTGACAATTGACATCTGACAATTGACGGCTGACGCTTGCAGCGTATTGTGCCGAGATCATGCAACTCTACTCAAAGTGCTCTGTTTACTCTCTGGACTTCATCTCCACTAGTAATAGTAGTATAGTTTCGTGAATATCATAATGCGTTGTGTTTTTTATGCATTTATAATTTTGCTTTGTATTTGTCGCTTTTAATTAGTCCAAATCTGTATGCAAGAGAAAATCCTCAGATTCTAGCAGATTTTACGAAATCCTCCTAAATCCCTAAATCTTCCTTAAAAACCTTAGATCTAAGGATAAAATCCTTGACTTGGCAACACTGCCTAGGATACTGGGAGCCGCTTTTCTTCATCGAGAAGAGTTCCGACTCTGAATCTGATCCTTTTAGCCACAGATAGGGTTAAAATTCCTTAAAAAGTGCTTATAACGTCCAAAAAAACTAATTAAGAATTTTATAGCCAGGATACGACAGGTCTAAGAGGAGTCTCTTCTTTGTGTGTCTTGGGTAGTCCCTAGATCTTAGGATATATATGAACATCTGATAAATATAAACATCTGATCGCGCTTAAGACTCGATGTGCTTGCTCATCAGTGTTCGATAGACTAGACGGTCGGTGGTACTGTTTGTATTTGTAATTTTAATTGTACCGTCTATGAAAATTTTTAATTTAATTTGGACTGTTTTTTGTTGTGCCTCCATGTACTGAGTTTCACCATATGTTGTACCCAGTTGCAATGATATGCCCACGGTATTTTCAATTTTTACGACTCGAGCAGTGTACAACCATTCGCGGTGTGTATTTGAATTAATTAAGGAAGTTGGGAAATAGCAACCAATGTTCTAACTTTCTTTCTTTCCCATTGTAGCCCTGAAGATGGTTAAGAAGATTAAACGAAACGTTGGTGAAGAAATTGCTGTATAATTGCCGCCTTTAGTCCCTATCTGCCAATTGACCACCCAATCTACCTGGGACAGAATTTTCTAGTTTCATTTGGCAAGAATAAAACGTCTCATCGTTCACCCACTACCACTACTAAGTTTTGGTTCACGAAAAATATGCCTTGCTTGTTTGTGGGTCCCGAGGGGGGGGGGGGGGTAACATTACTAGGGCATAACGTTTTAACAACAGACTTCAAAAGGATCGTCCCTTCAAGAATCAATTCCACTATAAGCGTCAAAAGGGCTGAAAACTGGTATAAGGTAAAACCTTGAGACAATACTTATTAACATATTTAACATCATACCAATGGAAAGCAAATGGTATGTAGTACCGTGTTCGCTGTACTCTCGAGGAAAAATAACATCAAACGCTGTCATCGCGAGTAATTGATTAACTCATTTGAGATACGCCGGATTTAATGTCTTTTCTCATGCAGTGTATCAACCGATATGGGTATCTTAATCTTCAGCAAAAAGCAAGAGGAGAAGCGTTTAAAAATGACAGCGCGATTGCAGTTTAATTGAAGTTATATGTCTGTGTTGCGCGCGCGGGCATTCGCTATTGACTTGATAGATAAGGGCCGGTCGACCGGTCGTCTCGGCCCTTCATGCTAATTCGTCTGTTCAAAAACTCCCCGAAGTCGGGTTCCCATCGGCCCAATAAGGCGTTCATAATGCGAAAACCTATTTGCAATCTCCTTTTTTGACGCTTTCAATTTATAACCGGCCACGTTTTTAATATTTTAATAATAATCGCATGCAGCAGCCGCGCCATATCTCTTCATATCTCTTCAGAAGATACAGGCATGTAGTCCGTATATTACTCCAGGCACCAGTGGCGGAGCGTCTGTTATTTCGTAATCACTTTCAGTTTTCCACTGGTAGTTACAACTTTAGTTTTCGACTCATTTTGCTTCAACAACAGGTAGGATGCAGCAATTTCAGAGTATGATCCAAAAAAGTGCTGCAGGAAAATGGCCATGCAACGTGATGATCCGCCACTGTCGATATTTCTCCGAGCACCTTGTTGCACTTTTATAACAAATAATTTGCTTAATCGATTTGCTACTGAATAATGCATCTGCGAAATGGGCCCCTATCTGCACGCAGATCGCCCTAAAAGGAAAAAATCCGAAAATCCCGACAAGCAGAAATAATGATATAGTGGCGGAGGCATGCCAGGCAATATCGTTATTATTACCCAGTAGCTTATTTCGGCTTCGTATATAATTAGGATCGGGAATCTGTCCTCCGATCAACCTATCTGATCGTTAAGCTCGCATCTAATCGTGAATTGATCGAGCAGTCCTATCGAGTGAGCTTCTTGCTCTCCGTCATAGATTACGGGTTTTATTAACCTGTACAAGGATGCCTGCCCGATGATATAAATGCGCTTCCTATTCATGGGTTGGTTCTTGAATGAAGCTGTGAATCGTTAGAGGCCAAACCGCAAATTGATTGACATCGGCCAGTGTTGAACCAAACTACCATAATAATATGTGATTTCCTCTTGCGCCTGCATATACTCGACTGTGCTAATTGGCAAGTGAGTCGTATAAGTAAAAACGTATAAGAACGATGAAAGGAGAAAAGGCTATCTTAGGCCAAAACCGCTGAGATAATTCTCCATTCTAGAAATCTGGCCAATCAGTAATTAGAAATCCGTCTCCACAACAGAAGTCTAGTGCAAATCAGAAGTTGCAATTCCATCTTCATAACAGAACTCTAGTGCAAATTAAATCAAATGTAGCCGTACAGCACGATCAAAACATAGGTAGAAAATTTTCTTAATTGAAGAAATGGCAACAGTGCTGTCAATTCAATGTGTGTGTGTCAACCTCATTGAACGGATGTCAACCACAAAACGTCAAAACGTATTTCCTTTGTTAAAGGTTTCATCATTATGGCATAGGTATGTAAAACTTCTAGTTATAAAAGTGGGATTTCTGTCCCTGTCGTATCACAGGTAAGGTCATGTATCATGTTTTCACCGATTACCCGACTCGGCGGCCATTTTTTTCATTCCCCTTGCGACGCGCGCCCTCTATGGTCCATATGCATGTTGGAAGTAAACAAACTTGACAATTTATTATTAACTCACTGAGTCTATGTCGTTTGAAGATCTATGATTAGATTTCACCCCAGAACTCTTAACATTGATTGATTGAAAATTAGCTGATATCACCTAATTAACCCGATCCAGGTAAAGCACTTTCCAAATAGTTCACAATAATATGTTTTTGTGGTTGACGAAATAATATAAATTATCTTAGAGCGTTTTCGGGTGGTGGCTCTAGAGCGCTCTGAGAGTATTCCCATCCTTTGTTTTCTTAATAAAAATACAAGACCGGGAGCATTCCCAGATCGGTCTAGAGCGACCACCCGGAAACGGTGTGTGAGAATCGACCACTCCAACAAATAACCAAAACAATAACTCCGAGTGCATAAAAATTAGTTTGGGCAAAGAGGGTGACATCTATTAGCACTGTTGCTATCGTTCACGAATGTGTATCTATCCTTTGATAACTCAAGCGAAATTTGAAGAACAGAAGTAAACTAGTTTAGATAATAAACAAAAGAATGTGGGTGCACAATTAACCTTGAATAAACATCCTGTGCTTATTCATAACAGAAAGTGCAAATTGGTTTGCATGATTCAAACGATCAAAGGGGGATTTTTCGGAAATAGTAATCTGACAAGTCTGGTGACCCCCAGACCTGTCAGACTAATTGGTTGAAAATCAGCTGATAGTACCTAATTAGCGAATTAACCGAATCCACTTAAAACTTAAAACATTGAAGAAAAATGAGATGTAAATAATAACTCATCTTGTTTGTGGTCCAGGAGCCAAATTTAACGTATATATGACAATCCTGGTGTAAATCCTGCTCGCTTGACTAGATCTGAAGGTCCTTTTTATCCTCAGGAAGTTTGGGATGTTCTTGTTGTCAAGGAATCGTAGTAGAAATGCCAGTGAACTCAGCAGTTGTGCTTTCTTCTTGCGGAAGTTCTCCAGTTTTCGAATCAGTCTTGATGTATCCTCCCCGTAGAGGCGTTTTATCCCTTTGAGGCCGGAATTATCTTTCACAAGAAAATCTTTTCACAAAAAGTATATATTTTTGGAAAACCTAGTTGTTTAGAGGTAACTAAATGTTGTGTTGAGGTTTATTTTTTATTTTTGTTTCTGATTTTGTTTTTGAAGGGAGTGCTCACCATGAAGGCGCTAGGCATTAGAGATCGTAAATATATATGACCCGCCAGTCGCATTCACCCCTTTCAACCCTTTGTCCGCAGCCATATTTGTTGGTAGGTTTTTTCGTCCTTTTTCTAACCGTCCCACAATCGTAAATCAGGTCAGCCTTCAAAACTTTTTGGCGTTCAACAGAGTTGAAAAAATTATCGAATTATATGTGATAGCCCTTTCCAACTAAGTCTCTTGCAAGATCTTGAACCCCTCTACAGCTAAGATTTGTTTCTGAAATTTGACCCTCTTTTGCTGTATAAATTTGAAACTGGCAAATATATCCTGAATCTTCTGCCCGAACCCAAACCTTATATCCCCTTTTGATCGGTTTGTTAGGCATATACTGCTTGAGCATGCTTCGAACTTTGAATCTAATCATCGATTTGTCTATGGATTGATGATTTTAGGGCTCTTCTCCCTGGTTGCATTGCGTTGTTATGTAAATGAATGTTACTCAATAACCAGGAAAATCTCCAAAGGGGGGGGGGGGGGGAGTATTACAACTTTTTTCTCATTTCTCAACTTTGACCGCCTGTAACTTAAGAACGCCTGGACCGATTAGAGTGAATCCAACTGTGTTGTCCTCTTCTTGATGTCCTCTTTCACCTCCCACCATCGGAAGTTTTGTAGGTGCAATATGTCCGGAGATAGATCCCTTCGGAGGTCGATTTTTAGGCACTTTAGAATCGATTTTTGGACCATTTTTAAAAAAAACCTTTAAGGCTGAAGGCAAAACTCAAAAACTAAAAAAAATACTCCGTAAGTTCTATTCAAAAAACGCACCTGAAAAAAACACATGCTTTTTTTACAATTTTTTTGCAGTTTTTTTTTTAATTTTGATTTTTTTACACATTTTGTAAAGTGATTTTTCTCTCGAGTTTGGAACAAAACGTTTTAATTGTTATAAAACAATTATTATTTAAAAAAAAAGGTATTTTTTTTTATTTTGGACTAAAAATGTATTCTTTTGATTGAGTGCTTTGTAAGGGTTTTGTTCAAATTTTTTTTAATGACTTTTGCCCCGAGCCTGAAACAAAATAGAATTCGATTTTCTACAAAAGGATTATTTTTCTACAAAAACCATTTTACTTTTAGAGTCATTTAAGAGCAAAACTTTTGATTTTATTCTAAAAATGAGGAATCTTTAAAATCGCAAAAAAAATTTCTTCTCGTGATTTTGTTCTTTTTTGAACTGAAAGCAATGAACCAAAAATTGGATCTTTTGATTGAACGCTTTGTGACGGTTTTGATCGTCTTGGCTCCAAAAAGTTTATTTTACAAAAGAGCCTGAACGTAAAAGTAATTTTTTTTTGTTAATGTGCAATTATTTTTTTTTAGAATTTATGTTTTTAATTATTTTTTTTTACTTAAGATGAAGGCAACAAAACTCAAAAATAAAAAAATACACAGTATGTTCTAATCACAAAAAGCACTTCACAAAACACATGCTTTTTTACACTTATTTTTTACTTTTTTTATATTAAAAAAAAATTGATCATGACATTTTTTTTACACATTTTATGAAGGGATTTTTCTTTCGAATTTGGAACAAAACTTGATATTTTAGTCGCTAAAATTGCGAAAAAAATGCGTTTTAATTGTTAAAAAACAAATTTTGTTTCTAAACGCACTTCAAAAAAACAAAGTTGATTTCCCTTTCAAGTTTGGAACAAAACTTGATGATGTAGACCACATTATTGCCTTTTGATAAAATTGGGGAAAATGTGTTTTAGTCGTTACAAAACAATTTGTATTTCTAAACGAAAATAAGGTTTTTTTGATTTTGGACTAAAACTTTATTCTTTTAATTGAGTGCTTTGTAAAACTTTTGTTTAAATTTTTTTTAATGACTCTAAAAAAGAATTTTTGCCCCGAGCCTGAAACAAAATAGAATTCGATTTTCTACAAAAGGATTATTTTTCTACAAAAACAATTTTATTTTTAGAGTCATTTAAGAGCAAAACTTAAGATTTTATTCTAAAAATGAGGAATCTTTAAAATCGCAAAAAAAATGTCTTCTCGTGATTTTCTTCTTTTTTGAACTGAAAGCAATGAACCAAAAATTGGATCTTTTGATTGAACGCTTTGTGACGGTTTTGATCGTGTTGGCCCCAAAAAGTTAATTTTACAAAAGAGCCTGAACGTAAAAGTAAATTTTTTTTGTTAATGTGCAATGAATTTTTTTTTTAGAATTCATGTTTTTAATTATTTTTTTTACTTAAGATGAAGGCAACAAAACTCAAAAATAAAAAAATACTCAGTATGTTCTAATCACAAAAAGCACTTCACAAAACACATGCTTTTTTACACTTTTTTTTTACTTTGTTTATATTAAAAAAAAATTGATCATGACATTTTTTTTACACATTTTATGAAGGGATTTTTCTTTCGAATTTGAAACAAAACTTGACATTTTAGTCGTTAAAATTGCGAAAAAAATGCGTTTTAATTGTTAAAAAACAAATTTTGATTCTAAACGCACTTCAAAAAAACAAAGTTGATTTCCCTTTCAAGGTTGGAACAAAACTTGATGATTTAGACCACATTATTGCCTTTCGATAAAATTGGGGAAAAATGTGTTTTAGTCGTACAAAACAATTTGTATTTCTAAACGAAAATGAGGTTTCTTTGATTTTGGACTAAAACTGTATTCTTTTGATTGAGTGCTTTGTAAAACTTTTGTTTAAATTTTTTTCAATGACTCTAAAAAAGAATTTTTGCCCCGAGCCGGAAACAAAATAGAATTCGATTTTCTACAAAAGGATTATTTTTCTACAAAAACCATTTTATTTTTAGAGTCATTTAAGAGCAAAACTTTTGATTTTATTCTAAAAATGAGGAATCTTTAAAATCGCAAAAAAAATGTCTTCTCGTGATTTTCTTCTTTTTTGAACTGAAAGCAATGAACCAAAAATTGGATCTTTTGATTGAACGCTTCGTGATGGTTTTGATCGTCTTGGCTCCAAAAAGTTTATTTTACAAAAGAGCCTGAACGTAAAAGTAATTTTTTTTTGTTAATGTGCAATTAATTTTTTTTAGAATTTATGTTTTTAATTATTTTTTTTTACTTAAGATGAAGGCAACAAAACTCAAAAATAAAAAATACACAGTATGTTCTAATCACAAAAAGCGCTTCACAAAACACATGCTTTTTTACACTTTTTTTTTACTTTTTTATATTAAAAAAAAATTGATCATGACATTTTTTTTTACACATTTTATGAAGGGATTTTTCTTTCGAATTTGGAACAAAACTTGATATTTTAGTCCTTAAAATTGCGAAAAAAATGCGTTTTGATTGTTAAAAAACAAATTTTGTTTCTAAACGCACTTCAAAAAAACAAAGTTGATGGTTATTTCCATTCGAATTGAGTTTGTTATGTTCTCAGGGGATTGCAAACGTGCCATTCCGATCAAAAACAGCAAAAAAAAAATTCCGGAATTTTTTTGAAAATCTCCAAAGGGGGGGGGGGGTATTACGACTTTTTTCTCAATTTTCAACTTTGACCGCCTGTAACTTGAGAACGCCTGGACCGATTAGAGTGAATCCAACTGTGTTGTCCTCTTCTTGATGTCCTCTTTCACTTCCCACCATCGGAAGTTCCGTAGGTGCAATATTTCCGGATTCTTCGATTTTTAGGCACTTTTAGAATCGATTTTTGGACCATTTTTAAAAAAACCTCTTTAGAGGTTATTTCCATTCGAATTGAGTTTGTTATGGTCTCAGGGGATTGTAAACGTGCCATTCCGATCAAAAGCAGCAAAAAAACATTCCGAAATTTTTTTGAAAATCGCCAAAAGGGGGGGGGGGGGTATTACGACTTTTTTCCCAATTCTCAACTTTGACCGCCTGTAACTTGAGAACGCCTGGACCGATTAGAGTGAATCCAACTGTGTTGTCCTCTTCTTGATGTGCTCTTTCACCTCCCACCATCGGAAGTTCTGTAGGTGCAATATTTCCGGAGATAGACCCCTTCGGAGGTCGATTTTTAGGCACTTTTAGAATCGGTTTTTGGACTATTTTTAAAAAACCTCTTTAGAGGTTATTTCCATTCGAATTGAGTTTGTTATGTTCTCAGGGGATTGCAAACGTGCCATTCCGATCAAAAACAGCAAAAACAAATTTCGAATTTTTTTTGAAAATCGCCAAATGGGGGGGGGGTATTACGACTTTTTTCTCAATTCTCAACTTTGACCGCCTGTAACTTGAGAACGCCTGGACCGATTAGAGGGAATCCAACTGTGTTGCCCTCTTCTCGATATCCTCTTTCACCTCCCACCATCGGAAGTTCCGTACGTGCAATATTTCCGGAGAGAGTCCAAAATTTTTTTGAAAATCGATTTCTGGCCACGGCAGAACTTATAAAAGGGTCCCTTAGCTAAAAGGGTCCCTTAGCTCAGGCCTAGAGGACCAATAGTCACAATAACTAGGTAATTTGTAATGTCAAAAGCAGCATTGCTGTTTGACAAGATATTATTTGACTGACATCACCCAGTTCTTACACTGACATCACCCAGTTCGCTGACATTGTTCTGTGGAATTTCCTCTAACCAATCGAATAATTCATCAGGATTTAGATTTTCCAAATTTATTGAATCCGTCAACTCGACACCCTGTAGTAAAACACATGTGTAAGTCCTAGTGTGCTCATCCTGAACCCACCATCAAAACAGCATCAAAATACTAGTATCACGATTCAATAAGAATTTGGTATCCCTAAAGATCTAATTCCTAATCCTTTAGGAAGCAAATAAACAAACAGCTTGGCCGCTATGGTCAAAAATAACACTTGTACACAATACAAAACGTGGTAATAATGTGCAAGATAATGGTAAATGTGTGTACAAGAACGTACTGACCGAATACGAGGCTCGCGCGATCGAAGCAATAGATTTTCTGGCGTGAAAATGTGTTGTGCGCACGCCTCCAAACGTGGCTTCACGGCAGCCACAGTAGGAAACGATCAAATAATTAATATTGTCGCGATTTAACACGAAAACACTATTTATTTATTCCACAAATACACACGACTAAAATTCGACTACTAAATAGCTCACTACTTAACACTTCGGCGTCGCTGCGAATCGTAACAATATTTAAGTGTTCTCAGCCTGGGCACACCCGAAAACCAAGGGTTAAAAGGCTTTCACGGCCGGTCAAAATACAATATAAAGTGTCTTCCGGGCTTTGAAGCCGTGGTCCAATGGAATTTCTTCCTGACCTTTCCTCTACTGCTGCGGCAGACATTATCAAAGGCGATGAGGCAATGCGCCAAGTGATCCTCCATACTTCTCGACGTTGACTGATTCGGCTATTACGACGACTATCGGATTCTAGAAACCGCATAAGATCCCCAGAAACCAGACTTTGCCGCCGCCACATCTGAAGCTAAACTTCCCACTAGGAAGCGACTTCTGGTGGATGTCTCGCGAGACAAACCCCTGCCCGGAACCGCGGTTTCGAACCTCATGGGTCCTCATGGGCACACAGCATTCCGCCACACGCTCAGACAGTAAAGCTTCCTCGCGTGCGTTACCGGGGGCGAAACCTTTTGGAGGTAGCTGCCGATGGAGGGGCTTAGGCACATACCAGCCCTCTCCACCGACATGTTCATCAACGCCCAAAGGAAGGCCCTGGTGAGAGTGATTGGTGCTTATCGCACAGTATCTACAGTAGCGACTCAGGTCATAGCGGAAAGTCCGCCCATAGATCTATTGATAAAGGAAAGAACTGAGTTGTATGGGAGACAAGTTATCTGAGAAGCCATAAAAGCAGAAGCTAGAAAACGCACTATAAAAAATGTGGAACGGTTCGAGCTAGAAAGCTGAAATTTGGTATGTGGCCGGGCTAGAGGTCTCTGAGGTCCAGAATCTTGCCGCGGGTACCCAAGGTTCTATTTTGGAAACTTTTTTATTAAAATGACACTTTTTTGCTCCCACTTACTCATGTTACGAAAGGACGCTAAAACCAAATATATCCGACGTTTCCACTTTACGCCTACTATACGCCATCATCAGGGTATTCCCTTTTATTACAAATATTGCTTTATAAATGTGCCTCGCCCAAACCATCAGTTTTTCGTATATGAGTGACAAAATAGCTTTAACGAAGCCCATTCAACTGGTACTAACTGTTCGATTTTATCGTTTCTACGTTCCGAGATTTAACTGATTAAATTTTTCATTGATATCGGTAGAGTGACTTTTGCCATTTTATAGCAAAGCCATTTAAGACAATAGCACAACAGTGTCTCAATTAAGTGTGAGTTGTCTCAAATACTGCTCAAAACGTTAATTAAAATTTTGCTTAGTTTCATAACAGTCTTATAGGAAGTGAAAAACTGTTAAAATTTTGCAAAAATTACCTAATGTTTTTATTTGATCGAACATTACGTCGACTAAATTAAAAACCTTGAACTACAAATTAAGCAGGTATTTTGTGGTCGAGAATGCTCTATTCATCGGTGTCAATAGCATCGTTATACCGTGTTTATTTTTTGAATTATATAGATATAAGTATTAAAATGTCGATAAAAAGTGGAAAAATTACGTTTTTGACGCCATTTTGAAAGGGAAGTAAATTACTGAAAATTTTAAAATCGTACATTTTTTACATATTTTTGTCTTCTCTTTCATTTGAGACTATTTTTGATAAAATCTATGACAATCGATTTTGATCAAAAATTTTCACGACCTTCCCTCTTTGAAAATTTTGAAATTTGTACATTTTTCGGTTTATCTTGGAAACGGTAAGGTTTTTCGATATGCCGGTTAATATGATGTATGAAGAGGTCATTAAGGGCTATCAGATGCATGTATCAGATAGAAGCTAGCTTTCACGGTTTTTGAGAAAATTAAAAAAAAGTGCAAAATTTGTACCTTATTTTTGGGCCACCCGTGCTCAGTTACTGTTCTAGTCAGAGCTTCGAAGATGGGCTCTACGTGTAGCTCTATTCTTCTACTTCCTTATCTGTTCTTATACATTTTTCGATAAATCTTCATCGAAACGAGATGTTAGCTGTTAAAGGCAGCAATGCACGATTTTTATCTCAAAATTTAGTTTTTTGGGCCGGTTTGAAAGCCCCATGTTTAACATAGAATTTTCTATATGTGTCATTTAAATCAATAGTAATCGATTGTTACTTCGAGTCGTTTTATAATGAATAGGACGTTGATCTCTGTTTTAGATAGTATAGGGTGGCTCAAAAAATGATGCAGGAAGCTAATATATACTAATAATGCATAAAAGGTCCATAAGCAGTGTGTATTTTACATAGAAAGGATGGATTATTAAGTACGTAGACTAAGCAGAATAAGATGTTAGATATAGGCGATGACAGCTTTATTAAAACTTACCAATGAAAGCAATTTTATAATTATGCAAGGAGTCTGGTGTTGATATATATGATTATTTACTGCGAAATCATTCCTTCGCCATTTTATCCACAAATTGTTAAAAAACACTAAAATTACTCTACTTTTTTGGCTCCTCTTATAGCTTTTGGGATAAATTCTCATTAAAACGCAATATAAGCTTTGAATGCTGAAATTCACGATTTTTATCTAAAAATTTAGGTTTTTGGGCCAATTGGGGAGAGTCTCATATGATTAATATAGAAATATCGACTTTTCCCATATAAATCAATAGTAATCGATTTTATTCGTAGGTTCTAGTAGTCGTATGATAAATAGGGCATATATTTACGTTTTGGATAGTATAGAGTGTCCCAAAAAAGTGTTGTAACCTAGAATTTTAGGATTTTTTCATGTAAATTGATATCTGTTAATTTATTGCGTAAGTTCCAATAGTTTTATGATAAATAGAGCGCTGATTTCTGTTTTAAATAGTATACGGTGTCCCAAATAATGCTGCAACATTTAACTTACACTTATTTTTACACACTTACTTTTGTAAATAGTGCATTTGATTTCTGATTTAGATACTATAGGGTGACCCAAAAATTGACAAATATTACATTTTTAGGGACATCTAAAGCTACAAAACTGAAATTTCAATTGTAGATTCTGTTCACAATCACAAACAATATGTCATAAATGGCAACTTTGATATGGGTATTCGTGGTACCATTTTATATCTTTTTATGAATTTTAGCACGTTTTTTACCTGTTTACCTATTACTTAATATAAAATAAGGTATTTGAGACGTTTCGACATTTCAGTTACTTTTAGGTATCTTCAGGTTCTTTGTTAATAATTTTACGGCAGTTTGGGCTACATCTGAGGAACGTTCGGATATTTCCTAAACTATGGGCGCTCCGCGCCCGTGGTCTTACCCTACAAATCGTCAAAAGTACTTTGCCCACAGCGTTCGGATGTCCTAAACTATGGGCGCTAAAAAAAAAAAAAAATGACGCGCGAGTGTGACAAAAGCACACCGTAAACAAACCAACTCAAGATTTTTGCTGACCAACTTGTTTATAAACGGTGTGCGCATGCTTCCCATTGAGCCTCCTTGATACTAATACATCCAAAAATGGTAGGCGTCCTCGTTGTCACCGAGAGGGGAGTATTGTGGCGGAACTTCATCCCCCGACTCACAGGTGGCAGCATTAGTCGAAATCCTTCATAACATCACACCGCCTTTCCTGCGCCGAATGTGTCTTCAAATACAAGTTTGGGAACACATTTTTAATCCATCGCTCATCATTTACAACACCAAACATATAAAAATATAAATCTAAACAAGGACAAAAAAAAGTTGCACAATATCGAGCTTTTTTAATTACCCACATTGCCTAAAAAATGCAAAATTTTGAATCTTTTCGAGTAACACAAGTTTACGACCAAAGCCAGGCAAAACCGAGAACAAAACTGACTCAAATCTTTTAATTAATTGTTTTTGCTACATTTATAGTATTGAACTAAAATAAATAAAATTTTACTCATTTGGTATTTTGCGTCTAAAATTGCAAACTTGAAATTTTTAAAAAAAATCAGTTAAAAATTAAATCCACAATCGATTAAAAAGCTTTAAGAAAAGTAAAAATGTATAATGTAACTATCCGTCAATAATGAGAATGTCTATACAGGGCCCTTTCATGTCTAAAATTACTGAAAAAGCTATTTAATCGACTTAAAAAAAAAAATCTAAGAGTTTACACCTTACGGGATCTTTTTGTCAGCTTAATAGCCAAATTGGACATAATTTAAAGGTATCATTAGGTATACTCTACAATTTTGACATATAATTTTGCTGGTCTATGGTTACTTCGTTCAAAAGTTCAAAGTCAATTAGTAGTAATAGTAGTAAGGGGGCTAAAGCCTTGCCACTAGGCCTTAAAGGCCCTTTTCACAGTCCTCCGATCCACCCATCCCTACTCCACCTGGGCCCTCATTCCCTCCACGAATCGACCCGTCCCTCTGAATGAAGGAGAGTATCCCGTTCCATGGGGTCGGAGGCTCCTCTCGATGGAGGAAGGCCTCTCCCAGTGTTCAGTGGCGCACTCGCGACTACTCTTTCCCTGCTCCACAGTGGGTACAGTGTGGACTGTCTTCCATTCCTAGGACATGTGTCTGTTTAGTGTACAGTGGCCAATGAGGATTCCTATAAGGTCTCCCAGGCACTGCCGACTTTTCCGAAGTAGCCACGAAGGGAAAACTTTTCTATCTCCATAGAAAATTGAATTTTTGGTGGTTTGATAGAGTTGAGGTGTAAGAGGAAGTTTTGAAGTTCGTCCACGCCATAACAAAGGTGTCATCCATTGTATCGGAAACCAGCACTTTGGCTTCTTGTTTGCGGTTGCCTTGACCGTGAAAATATACATAGCTAACACCATCAGTTTGTTCGTAGAAATCCTCCTATTGAAAATATGTAGTGGTTAGGCAATATTGGAGCAAGTTGTGGAAATTCCTGGTTAATATGGCTTCCTTAATAGCTACCATCGTGAAGAGCGACACAACGTCGAAGCTAACGAGAATTTCTCCTGGAGAAAGAGTCAAAGAATGCAGTTTTTCGACGAAAGCAATGGAATCTTTTATAAAGCTGTCAGTATTTTCTAATTTAGGTTGCAGCAGTTTTGTGAGGTCTTTCGCGATTTCGTAGGTCGGGCTTCCTATGGTGTTCACGATGGGTCTCAGTGGCAGATCTAGTTTCTGGTCATTTCATCCGATGCCACGTCCTTGATTAAGGTGGGATCACAACAATCTCTCCTCCCTGAAAGGATCCATGCGATCCGTATGGATCTTGCATAAAATGACAGATCGTTTGGATTGGTCAATGGACAACATAAAATCTTCCAACAAATCGTACAAAATACAGAGAGGCCAGCAAGCTAGAATATACATATGGAGAGACTCTCCTGTTTCCCACTAGGAAACGACGAAAAAGGGGTTTTACCCCTTTTTTTTTAGTGGGACACATAAAACTGATGACAATATTCGCCGAGAGGGACATCTTAAGTTAAACAATTCGAAATCGTGATTCGCCAATTGTGCTCTGATGGTGACATGACGTCATAGGGTCACTCAACTAACAAACATTCTTGTCTTTATATGAGAGATTTGACAGTCCCTCTTGATACCTAACAATTTATCAACGAGGGCACCTGCTGTTTTTGATCTCTTCAACGAGGAAGCTGCAACAGCAGGCATCCTGTAAGCACCAAATAAAAATAGAGGATTATTACCACTTGTCAACATACATATCAGGGATTATTTATGCCGGAAGAAAGCTCATATTTATTCCTGCTGCTAAATTGCAGGTTTCTATGACGATCCGTTATTATAATATCAAAGAAAAACCACAACTATTTATACAGATTAGATTCATTTTTGTAGCTTGCTCTCCATAGGCGAGGTGTGAGTTTTTTGCGCAAGTACGTCCTGTATATCTCTGCCGAAAAATAATCGATCCATTATTCAGTAAGGCTCAGATCGCGGCCCATCACTATTCCCGACCGGGCTGATTTATTGGGCAGAGTGCGCCCATTGTCTGGGCCCAATAATGGGCCGATTCCCATGTGATCAAAGGTACCGCCACGAGTCGCGCATTGATGGGACAATGGTGAATCCGTGATGGGCCGTGCGACTTTGTATACTTATTGGTCAATGTCTTCGCTACCGGAACGTTTTCGGGCCTACTGTATACAGGGTAGGTAAAATATTCTTCACATGAAGAGTGGAAGTTATAAAGTGAGTGTCTTTATATCTATGTTCATGCAGTACATTGTTTTATTAACTTTTTGCTAATTATCCCAAAATATATATTTGGACACTTATCAATTAAATAATTCTCTTCTAATAAATGATGGAAAATTTACAATAAAGAGCGACATAGAACAGGATAATTTCCATGGAAAGTTTTACGTTTTCTATTTCTTCTCCTTGTTTCATGATTTTGGAGCTAAGTTTTCAAGGTTTTCAATTCTCAGTTTGAAACTACCAGAGCAGTGAACTAGTGGGTCTAAGAAGGTTAAATAAATGTAAGTCTGCTACTCATTATTATCCTTTGAAGCGACAAGTGATATTCTATTGGCTACGCACTCGGTAACCGCGCTGTCAAGCCCTGTCAAGGTTTATTAAACCGTCATGTTTGTAAGCTGGTCCTATAGAATTATTTAGCCATCTCTGTACGTAGATTAACAACAAAGAAAGATGTAATTATCTCGAAATAAAAATTTTGGCACTTACCCCCTTTATTACTTCCACACTCACGATTTTATAAAAAAAAGTGTCTTTGATTGATTAGTTAAATGCCATATAAAACAAGAAGTGTTTAGCAGATTAAATCTAATTCAATTAAGTGATACATGGGGTGTTACGCTGTGCTGGACATAATCACTTACTCACGGGGTAACGCCTAAACCGTGACGAAATCGTGGTCTTTGGATTTATGGTCGTTTAAGCATATTAAAATATTGCCATAGATGTTTAATGGGCGTTAAGATTGATAATTGTGACAAAAAATACTTGCTCATTGTCATATCTTTGCAATTAAGGTATCTCCAATGTGATCCTAATAATTTATATCGGCACGTGTATCCGGCAATGCAAAAATGGTGATTTTCCAGTCCGGTACAGTTATCTCAAGAGGTCTTAATTCTCGTTATTTCCTGGCCATATTAATAAATATCTTAGATGCCGGACTTAATGCGGCCGAGATCAATGCCAGGAGCTACTAATTTATTAGAGCATTATTATACATACAGTAAAATTTCCTGTGTCATTTTATTATTGATTATCTACTATATTCATGTATATTATTACCTGCATGTTGTACAATTAGGGCGATAAATGCATTTTGTTGTAAATTCGGTAGACGCAATACAGTCTTGTGCCACTTACAGGACATTTCCATCAGTAGGACCTACATACCATTTACTGCTTACTGATTCAATATAATAATCGTCTAAGACTCTTCATTATTATACAGCCACGTAGGCTAGAACTCCACTGTTGGCTACTTAAAAAAAAACTTATTAATTGACAATTTATCGATATATCAACGGACAAATTTCTATAATTTAAATTCCCTCCCGAAAGAGACCATTACTCACACTTACTAGACGAATGCCCGCCCATTATCTAGAAAACCCATACATGGTTCCGCGCTTAAACCATAGTTAATTTAACGATAGTTCTTAATGGGTCTTTGGTTTTACTAAAGTAACAATTAACCAGGTTTTTGGCGGCTCGAACACCATTGAGAAGATATTTAATGAATGGCTTCTACACAGGGAGCTTATCTCGCATTGCTAGGCATAGTAATTAACTATTGCGGCATCTTATCTGGTTCTATATTAATTCAGTGTTGCCATATTTTGATTGTAGGTACTTGTAACGCACCATTATTCATTTGAACTAGAAGGCATTTTATCTTGACACAAAAGCTATAAGCCACAAAGCAAACTCATCAATTTTTGCTTCTTTTTGTAGCGCTAACAGACATTCAACAACTATTCATCCGCCGCTTAAGCCCTCTTATGAATCAAGTTTAATGTGGCTTAAAATCGTGTTGCTTTATAAATCCATTTGTTAAAAAGACTTTTTTTGCAGCTTGTTGGCATCGTTGTTCTCAACGCTGTTTTTGCGCGAAGGTATGACGGTCATTTCCTTTATAAATCTGGTCGGTTCTTGGAAAAACATCCTGTTCCCATAAAGCGATCGTAATTGCTGCCCAAGGGTAGGACACGAGATTCGGGTAAGTCACTCGGAATGATCTTAATAGGAAGGGATATAAAAAGAAGGCCGACATAATCAAAGAGATATTAATGAAGATCTAGAGCGAGTGGAGGCGCCGATGGAGCGAACGAGGTATTTCATATATAACGCAGAGGCGTAGCAAAGAAGTTTTTGAGTTTTGAAATATGTCAGTACCTTCGTTTTCTGTTTCACTTTACCACTGACGCCTCCAACTCAGGAAGCCAACGATCAATTAAACCAGAAACCTCAGCTTATAAACCTGCTGGAATGGTGTTTACTTGCTCTATAAGAGAATGGACATGGAGGGTATAAAGTTGTCGCCATTTCCATTCCACAAAACATTAAAATGTACAGTATAGTAGATATTAATGTATATACACTAGACTCGGCAAGTATGTGCAAATCTGCAAATCTAAGTTTACTATTAATTTTTGTGGCGCCCCTGTTCAGATCCATCACCTGACAATCAAAAGACCAAATTCCCCAGACATTTTTAACGACCATAAGGGAATAGCAGGTATATCTCCGAATCTCCGATAATGATTTCTTTCTCACGTCATAAAACACACATTATACTACTCACAACCCTAATTCCATCCCATTTCGACTGAGGGCAAGTTACCAATTCCTGCTTTGTTCGTGTTACGCCCATATTGTCTTTAATACCATAATGATGCACCTGTATTGCTTTTGTTTGAGCCAGGTAAAGTCATTATAATGTTTCTTTTTGAGTTTTTTATAGCAGGCATATCGGGTACCTACCTACTAACAGGGTACTTCTAGTTTTTTTTTTATTTTTGCCTTGCCTTACGCCTGCGAAGCGCTCATACTGCCGTTAAATTATGCCCTATTTATCATATCAAAAGTTGATATTTCTATGTTAAGCATATGGGGCTCTCGAACTGGCCCAAAAACCTAAATTTTGAGATCAAAATCGTGCACTGCGGCCTTCAACACTCGATATCTCGTTACGATGAAGATCAATCCAAAAATCTATAAGCAGAGCTAAGGAAGTAGAAGAATAGAGTTACACGTCGAGCCCATTTTCAAATATCTACCTAAAACAGTAACCGAGTACGGGTGGCCCAAAAATAAGGTACCAATTTTGCAGTTTTTTTTTCTAGAAAATCGTGAGGCAGCTTCTTTTTGTTTCATGTATCTAATAGTCCTTAATGACCTCTTCATACGTCATATTAAGGTGCATATCGAAAAACCTTACCGTTTCCAAGATAAACAGGTAAATGTAAAAATTTTTAAAATTTCAAAGGGTGAAGGCCGTAAAAATTTTTGACCGAAATTCATTGTCATAAATTTTATCAAAAATGGTCTCATATGAAAGGGACGGGACCAAAATATGTAAAAAATTTGCAATTTTGGAATTTTCATTAATTCCCTTCCCATTCAAAATGGCGCCTAAAACGTAATTTTTCCACTTTTTATGGACATTTTAATAGTTATATCTATATAATTGGAAACCTAAACACGGTATTGACACCAATGAACAGATCATTCACGACCATAAAATACCTGCTTAATTTGTCATTTAAGGTTTTTAATTTAGTTGACGCAATGTTTGATCAAATAAAAACATCAAGTAATTTTCACTCAATTTTAACAGTTTTTCACTTCCTATGACTATGAGACTGTTACTAAACTAAGCAAATTGGTAATAAACGTTTTGAGCAGCATTTGAGACGACTCACACAGAGATACTGTTGTTCTATTGTCATAAATGGATTTGCTATAAAATGGTATTACCCCTATCAATCAGAAATTTAATTAATAAAATCTAGAAGGCTCCAAGGGATAAAACTGAATAGTCAGCACCAATAGAAATGCCTCCGTTAAAGCTATTTTGTCAGTCGTATACGAAAAACTAATTTTTTGGGCGGGGCATAGTTAGAAGAATATCCTGATGATGGCGTACAGTAAGCAAAAAGTCAAAACGTCAGGTATATTTGGATTCAGCGCCCCTTAGCAACAATCCGTAATCAGTTATAGCAAAAAAGTGTCAATAAATTGAAAATGTTTCCAAAATGGAACCTTCGGAAGCCGCGGCAGCAACAGTCAATTAAAAATAATAAAAATTTCCTCGTTTATTACCATACCGAAATTGCTGCACATTTTAAAGAAATTACTGAAAAATAATGCTTTAAAGGTCGTCTCAAGCTTTATTTCTCGACAAAGCATTAGCGAAGGATGTCTGGTGACAGCTGTGGAGCTCACAATGAGCCCCAATGCCTCCCAAGCCGACCGCCTGAAAGCTTACCAGGCCTGCGAGAGTTACAGAGGGATCTCTCCTTTGTGTGCTGAGGCTGGGCGGTTCTTGGCTGCAGGCTCTCAAAACTCCCAGATCTCACGACATTTTGGTCTGCAGTTGCTTGAGCATACACAGACACAAATCAGTCAACAAGAGAAAGTCTTCATAGAGGAGAATGCTATGAAACTTCTTGCTGCTGAAGGCATTGGTGAAGAGCTTCACCTGAAAGATACCGCCAGCAGAGTGATTGTGGAAATGGTTAAGCGTGAGTGTCCACAACAGTGGTCAAACCTTTTGAATGACCTTTCAAATGCCTGTGCATGTGGAGAAACTCAGACTGAGCTGGTGTTGCTTGTCTTTTTAAGGCCAGTGGAACATGTGGCGTTATTCCAGACATTGGAGTCCAATCAAACGCAAAAAGACATTTATCATACTCTGGCTTTAATCTTTGACTTTTTCTTACGTCTTATTGAACTTCATGTTAGTCAATTGAGAGCTTGCACTGAACTGAATGGCCCTAAGACTGCCGCAGAGTTCTTTAAGTTGTGCTGCTGACTTTAACAGGCTTTGTAAAAATGGTTTTCTATGCAACATATCTTAGGTCAAAACGGAAAGCTGTTACAATGCTACTCAGCTATGCTACTCAGCTCCTGTTTAACTCAGATTGTCAACAGGAAGGGCAAAATAGAGGAGCGAAAACCTTTGATGATGCTCTTTAATACTGAAACACTGCAGTGGATTGTTTCAGGTGCAAAAAGTCCTGGTTCAGTTTCTGACGAGCAGTTTTATCTGTTCAAGAAGAAACTCATTCAGGTTCTTGGAGGGTTGACAATCTAACTGTGCACTGTTTATTCCAAGAATCCCACATACAGACCACTCAACTTTACATTGTTTCTTGAAGCCATTTTAGCCTACAGTGCACATCCCAGTATGGTATTGGCTCATTTGGCCAATCCCCTTTGCAATGTCTCGCGTGATCCTGTGTTCCTCTGATGCATTCCTCAGTGGGTGCAGTGTACTGCACTAAGAATTATAAAGTTTAGTTATCCAGTAGGAAAGAGTTCTACAAACGGTGATTTAAATGATACTCTTGTTTCTGCGAAAGTGGATTTTGACAGTGAAGAAGAGTATTCGTCTTACTTTTATCGCTTTCGGTCAGATATTTTACATTCTTTTAGCGGCTCCTTTAGTTACATTCAATTATGTAGAGCAGCGGCTGTTAAAGTGTCTTTCAGTGCCAAATAACATATGTGGTTTAACATTTTCTGACCTATTTTATCAAAAATGAGAAGCATTAGCAAGCTTCATAGAAGGTGTATTGAGCAGGGTGCTCCAGGCTCCCGAAAGAAGACCTCTGATAACCACCGGTTTGAGGCTGTTGCAAATGTGTCTCACATATCAACTTCCCATAAAGTAGCCACATACCAAATTTCAGCTTTCTACCTCAAACTGTTCCAGAGATATCGGCATAGGACCAAATGTTTTCAGGCAGCCATCTTGGACTTTTAAGAATGTCATTTTTAGCGAAATTTACATAAGGGAAGCCTACCATTCGATTTTCAACTCGATATCACCATTGGTTCCATAAAACAGCTATAACATAGCTACCGTCAGCTAGATTACAATTCATGGTACCCCTATGGGCACCCAGCATCCAAAGTTGAACCATGTAACTTAAACAGTTCACTAAATATTAACGTTACTCAGCTACTGTAGCTATGATAGCCGAGTCAACTATATCACAATTCCTGATGGTACCCCCATAGGTTTCTACCATCCCCCATAGGTTTCTACTATGTACCATCAATAGTACCCCAAATACAACTTTTTCTATATTCCTCCTATTTAAAAAGCATTGCACAATGTATTTCTTATGGAAAACAGGTGTGGATTGTTAAAATGGATTGAACAAACTATAGTTGAGTTCGATAATTACATCCCGAGTGCTCAGGATATCAATCTATCTCACTCTAGCTTGTTAAGATTTTGGAAGACGGTCTGTGTCCGGAGCGCTCGGATGGAATTCCGAACTCGGCTTATAAACCGCGTGGTCTCGACTTCATCAGCCATCATAAATCCCGACACGAAATTTTCAAATCGACCAGTCTTTGTGAAACCATTTTCCAGGACTGGGCATTTTGTCAATAATCTTCCTAGAAATGTTCAAATTTTCACCTGCTGTACTGTTTTCCACGCTTTTCCGCCTATTTTCCTTGGTCTAAGTGTTTAAAGTTTGGTCTGTCAAATGAGAAATTTCCGGAGTCGAAAAATGCGATCGCAGCGCATAGTTTCCCCGAAGACGGTAGCGTCAATTGCCGGAACTAACGGATATTTTGCCAAAATTTCAAAAAATCTGCAGATTTCGTTTCGAAATTAAATTAAGACCATTTGGCGACGTCCTAGCGAAAAAGTGTGGTACCAAAACATCCCAAAGTATCCCCTGGGATAGAAATCCAGTCGATTGGATGCACGGTCTCGGCAAGAATAGTCCTCAAAGTGGCAATTTCAAAATTAAAGGTTAAAAATTCGTCAAAATTTCAAATTCAAAGCTAGAACCTTGATTTTGTCCTGATCAAGGACCAGTGTGTGTGCCACCACCCTGAATTATTTTAGATTTTTTGCTGCAAAAATGTGGAATCTACAGGGTGAAATGTGCGACCCAAATTGGCAAAAAATGTGGCACAGAAAAACTTTTATAGCTCGCCCAGTATAAGAGCTAAACCAAAACTAACAACTGATTTTTTCTCTCCATGTCTTCTAGTTAAGTATATACAACAAGACTGGGCCACTCTATAGTTTTCATAAAAATTACAAAAAAACTACTATACTACTTTTTTTTAACCGTCTTTTGAAATTTTTTACTCGCCCTGTATTAAAGTGACAACCTTGAGGGGGTAGGATTAGAAGTGCCCAAGGATATGCGCTTTCCCCTGGTGCGACGCTCATTGGGTTGTCTAACTAAGGGGGTATAGGAGGCCTGGCAGTTGACCATTACAATTTTTTTTTTAAAAACGGTCCCAATTTTTGTACATTTTCCTATTTGACTTATCGGAATTAGACTTCACAATTTATCATCAACACATATGAGGAAGTCTACTTACGGAGAGCCCTATACGGGGAATTACGGTAAAGACGCGACAAATTTGTGTACCAAACCCTCTCTTCGTTTATATATAAAAATGTATGTATTATGTTAGACGCCTGCAAGTTCTTCACCGTTACAAAGCAACACTCGCAGTAAAAATGTCTAAAAAACGGGCCATTAGAGTTAAGGTTTACTTTTTAAAATGGCTTACACCATTACGCAAGGATCAGATAAAGCTAAAAACATAGGAGTCGTACTTATATTACGCACAGAAAACAGGAATCCATACAATCCCAGTGCGAGATATGGGCCTCAAGATATGGGAAAG
This sequence comes from Taphrorychus bicolor, assembly GCA_951812265.1. NCBI lineage: Eukaryota > Metazoa > Arthropoda > Insecta > Coleoptera > Curculionidae > Taphrorychus > Taphrorychus bicolor. The sequence goes on along the minus strand of OX638305.1, from coordinate 2,073,104 downwards.
ATAAGCGGCGCTTTGAGAACGCGGTACCGCCCGCTAAGAATGGTTCAAAGTCGCTTCGAATCAGGCGTCTTGATCAAAAACCGGTAAAGCATGGAACCGTGATATCAATGCCGTCTGAAGTGAGAAGAACGGCCTTGTTTTAGCTCATAGATCCTGCCATAGATCCTGCCAACTGACAGCCAATTTTCATGCTACACAATATCAAATTTCTATACAGTTTACCAACCCTTGTGCCTACTATCCACGTTCAATAATGAATAAAATATTAATACCTGATTGCAAATGAGCTTCCCATTAGAATCTTAGACGAGCCACTCGGTTAAAATCTAGTGACGTTTACTTGGAGGCAACGATGATATACTCCGTAGTGGATCGGATCGGTGTAAAGCTTATTAAAAACAGGACTCAAGACAAGACTAAGATACATTGCCCGACCATTTCTTGTTCAATTAAGAAATAAGTGCTTCCATATCCTGCGAAAATCGCGAACCGGTCAGCAGAAGAATATGGATAAATGTGGTTCAGTGACACGCTACATACATGTTATTATCTGTGTATGATGACTATGATGGTTACAGTGTTCTTTACAAAACATCATCGTTAGTTATAACTTGAAAAAAATATGTGTGATAAAAAGTTTATTTAGACATAAGCTATTCACTTATTATTGTGGTCAAGTAGGCGTTGAAACATTGACTTTGACATTTCTAAGTCAAAGTCAATTTTTTTATGTCAAAGTCAATTAAGGTTTCAAAGGTAACAAGATGACAACAAGTAGTGAATGAGTAATATGTATTAAGATTTTGTGACCTCTTGTTTATCTGTAGTTTGTGTGTTTTTATGTAATTGGTCTAGTTATTTTGAAAATATATGTTAAATGAGCAGTAAAACTGTAGTCAGTTGTAATGACTAATTTCAATATTGGTAATAACAATTTTACTGTTCATTTGCAAAGTTAAACCGAGACTTGTATGCCATCTCCTTTAGCATAAATGTTATACTACAGCAGCATATAAAATATATAGAGGACAACACCCAAGGTAACTAGATAGAAAAAATCCTTGGAAAAATTAAATTCTAACATTTTGAAAATTAAATTCCTTTGTAAATTCCTATTACAGGTAGCTACCATGGCTAAGGTTGTTGAGTAGCTCTTTAGCAATTATGCATTAAAAATTAAGAAAATGTTAAAAAGCAGTTACATCCAATTTAATTCCTGTAAGTTGTCTTTATATTGGTTAATTCATACTATGTGCATCCTCTTATTTATGACATAACCTTTCAGGACACTTTGTATATGTGTTTCTAATTAAATATGGATTTCAAAAATTTAAATCCTGAAACAAATAAAAGAATGTTTCTATATACCTGTTTTAGCTCTCCTGTCTGGATGTGGGACAATATGGCTTTCACCTCAAATTAAAGCATAGGCACACTTATTATACACCATAGTACTTAATTATTCTCAGGCCGATTCCTTCTGGGTTTTGTCCTGCCACTGCCACTACTCTAAGTATTGTACACTGTGGCTGTGGGCCTGCTCTTTACCCATCCCTGTTAGCCAGAAAGGGTGCTGTTGTTCAGGTTAGCCAGTAAGGGTGCCTTTGTTGAAGATCAATAGCTGACCTTCTAGTGCCATTCGAGTGCCTTCTAGGACCATTTCCAATCCTACCCTACACAAGACACACTTTGAGGTACACTTTATGCCAGAAAGGATGCTTTTGTTGAATATCAATGTGTATCCTTCTAGTGGCATTCGAGTGCCTTCTAGGACCAATCCCACCTTACACAAGACACACTTTGAAGTACACTCTACATGATGCCCACAATGCACCTCGAGAACACCACACATAACTTGGGTAAATAGGTAATTCAAGGGAGTTTTCTTTTGGTGACAGTGACAACAATTCTAGAAAGAAAGACTTTTGTGATATTCATAATTAATTCATCTCTATAAGAGAATTGAGTTCTTTTAAAGCATATTACTTACTTTCTAAGGCAACTGTAAACATTGTAAAGCATAGAACAGGGTAGATAACACATATGTGTGTTTTCCGAATTTGTATTGTTGACAGTTTGTGCCAAGCTCGGTACCAAGGTCTGTGGCTACAGTAGTGGCAGTGAGCAGTGACCATCTCATGTATATTCCTTGAATTTAAACCTAACTATGTTTCCGCTTTTCTCTTGTGCATTCATTCTTTACTATTTGGTCCTGGTGGTACACCTTCACAAAAGGGTAGTTGTGGTACACTTGGAGTACGTTAGAAATAACAGTTTTTTTCCTGAGAAAGTTACACTATCTGAGTTAACTTACCTCTTTTATATTAAAGAAGAAAATGAGGAAAAATGTTCTTTTGTAGCTTCGTTTTTTGTTATAAATAAAAAAAAATATCAAACAAAAATAAAAAATCTGTCATCTGCCAGAAAATAATTTAGATCTGTCACTTGTCAGTCGTCACTTATTCCCCCTAGGCCTTTTCGGAAACGCTAAATCCACTTGCACCTTGACGTGTTTTACGCGTAAGAGTATTTAAGGCAGTTTCATTTTCATTTTTTTCTCCAAATCTTACCAAATTACTTTTTCTCTCACTTGATATGAAAGCGGTAAGTTAAATCAATCAGATGCGCTAGTTATTTTCAATATACATATAGATTCAGCAATAAATCACAGCTGAGAAAAATTGTAAAGAGGCCTTTATACCCTCTGCTTATAATACACCAACGAGCTATTATATTACATCTAGAGAGACCTCTTGTTTTACAGTTATGACCCTCCTTTTTAGCGGTGGGAACCTGAAAAATGGAGGTTATATTCGCCAGAAGCGACGTCACCTGACATCTTACGTCAAATAATTCGGATGTGTGGCGATAAAATTACGTCATAAAAAATGGCGGACTTCTGGCCAAAAAAACCGGAGCATCCATGTCTCCTAGTTCATTGTACTAGGCTGTATCTGATGCCGCTTTCACAAATTTCTCTTCTAAAGTGGCGCATATTCCATTATAACCTCTAAATTTAACTTACGCTTCTATTTTCAATACGCCTAACACTTGCCGATTAAGCAATAATTTGTTGGTTTGTGCAGTTTGAGGCTTTTGTCAATTGACCAGTGCTTAGTTTATCAAAGAACAAACCAGAATCTGGATTTATTGAATTCTAATCTAAAATCTAACCTTAAATCTTGAAACTACCGGGTGCTTTCAAAAAAAGGTGGAAAAAACCCGGGTAAAAACCCAAAATTGGGTTCAAACGATTTTTGGGAATTTTCCCTTCGCCCATCTCTAAAACAAATGCCGATATTTTCCTAAAATTGACCCTGCTTTTTGGCCGAGAGTCTGCCATGTTTGTGTGACCCCAAATCATCAGTACTAACGTCATTTGATATGTGTGCCCCTCAAGGCAATATGGCGGACGAATCTATTTAAACGTCAGACAGAACTTAAAACTTCATCTTGATCATCATGTTTCATGTTTGATTTAAGATATATTTATAATATATTCCTAAATCGTCTCTGTTAATCAAAAGCTCCAAGACAGGATGTATAGTTCTGTAGCTGGAGTACTGCAGAAAATCCTAAAACGCCAAAGCAAATATGTTGTTCATAATTAATAAACTGGCTGCGGTGGTGCCGCTCTAATTTTTCATAATTAATAAACTGGCTCTTTCTTGTCCTGCGGTGGACTACGACCAATAGTACTTTTGCCAATCAAAAACGCTACAAAAAAAAGGGGACGCGTTCGGAAATCCGCTCGCCCGTCTAGAGGAGCTCGACTTTTACGAACTAGTGTAATTTGTATGTTCGATTGGTAACTTCAGTGCAGTTTGGTATGTTTTATTGAAATTTATGTTTATCAAAATTGTTGCAATCAGCATCTTGCTCAGTGCAACATTCACAGCCCGAGCTCTAATAGATCGTTTTAACCTAGAGCAATCTCTGGGCATATTTCTGAGTCAAATATTTGAACAAATTGGAATTTTACTGCGGTCTAGTAGGTGCAATACTAATTTTGCCAATCGAAAACGCTACAAAAAAAAGAGGACGCGTTCAGAAATCCGATCGCCCGTCTAGAGGAGCTCGACCTTTGCAAACAAGTGAAATTTGTGGTCGGTTTGGTGCAATACTCCATAAACAAAGGAGTGCGTTCGGAAATCCAACCCCCCGACTAGATGAGACTTACCTTTGCAAACTATCGTGATTTTACATTCGATTGGTAAATATTTAGGGTAGTTTGATATGTTTTATTGGAAAAATGGTGCAGTCAGTTTCGCACTTAGTGCAACATTTACAGTACCAGCTATAGATAGGTTGTTTTGACTTTTGGCGATTTTCTGGGTCAAATATTTGTAGAAACCGGAATTGTAGTGTGGTCGGTTTGGTGCAATACTCGTTTTGCCAATCGAAAACGCCATAAACAAAAGAGTGCGTTCGGAACATAAACAAAGGAGTGCGTTCAGAAATCCAACCACCCGGCTAGATGAACCTTAAATTCGCAAACTAGCGTGATTTTTACGTTCGATTGATAAGTATTTAATGTAGTTTGATATGTTTTATTGGAAAAATGGTGCAGTCAGTTTCGCACTTAGTGCAGCATTTACAGTATGAGTTATAGATAGGTTGTTTTGACTTTTGGCGATTTTCTGGGTCAAATATTTGTAGAAACCGGAATTGTAGGGTGGTCGGTTTGGTGCAATACTCGTTTTGCCAATCGAAAACGCGATAAACAAAGGAGTGCGTTCGGAACCTAAACAAAGGAGTGCGTTCGGAAATCCAACCACCCGGCTAGATGAACCTTAAATTCGCAAACTAGCGTGATTTTTACGTTCGATTGATAAGTATTTAATGTAGTTTGATATGTTTTATTGGAAAAATGGTGCCATCAGTTTAGTGCAACATTTAAAGTATGAGTTATAGATAGGTTGTTTTGACTTTTGGCGATTTTCTGGGTCAAATATTTGTAGAAACCGGAATTGTAGTGTGGTCGGTTTGGTGCAATACTCGTTTTGCCAATCGAAAACGCGATAAACAAAGGAGTGCGTTCGGAACATAAACAAAGGAGTGCGTTCGGAAATCCAACCACTCGGCTAGATGATCCTTAAATTCGCAAACTAGCGCGATTTTTACGTTCGATTGATAAGTATTTAATGTAGTTTGATATGTTTTGTTGGAAAAATGGTGCAGTCAGTTTCGCACTTAGTGCAACATTTACAGTATGAGTTATAGATAGGTTGTTTTGACTTTTGGCGATTTTCTGGGTCAAATATTTGTAGAAACCGGAATTGTAGTGTGGTCGGTTTGGTGCAATACTCGTTTTGCCAATCGAAAACGCGATAAACAAAGGAGTGCGTTCGGAACATAAACAAAGGAGTGCGTTCGGAAATCCAACCACCCGGCTAGATGAACCTTAAATTCGCAAACTAGCGTGATTTTTACGTTCGATTGATGAGTATTTAATGTAGTTTGATATGTTTTATTGGAAAAATGGTGCAGTCAGTTTCGCACTTAGTGCAGCATTTACAGTATGAGTTATAGATAGGTTGTTTTGACTTTTGGCGATTTTCTGGGTCAAATATTTGTAGAAACCGGAATTGTAGTGTGGTCGGTTTGGTGCAATGCTCGTTTTGCCAATCGAAAACGCGATAAACAAAGGAGTGCGTTCGGAACATAAACAAAGGAGTGCGTTCGGAACGCCAACCACCCGGCTAGATGAACCTTAAATTCGCAAACTAGCGTGATTTTTACGTTCGATTGATAAGTATTTAATGTAGTTTGATATGTTTTATTGGAAAAATGGTGCCATCAGTTTAGTGCAACATTTACAGTACGAGCTATAGATAGGTTGTTTTGACTTTTGGCGATTTTCTGGGTCAAATATTTGTAGAAACCGGAATTGTAGTGTGGTCGGTTTGGTGCAATGCTCGTTTTGCCAATCGAAAACGCGATAAACAAAGGAGTGCGTTCGGAACATAAACAAAGGAGTGCGTTCGGAACGCCAACCACCCGGCTAGATGAACCTTAAATTCGCAAACTAGCGTGATTTTTACGTTCGATTGATAAGTATTTAATGTAGTTTGATATGTTTTATTGAAAAAATGGTGCCATCAGTTTAGTGCAACATTTAAAGTACGAGCTATAGATAGGTTGTTTTGATTTGATGCAATTTTCTGGGTCAAATATTTGTAGAAACCGGAATTGTAGTATGGTCCGTTCGATGCAATACTCGTTTCGCCAATCGAAAACGCCATAAACAAAAGAGTGCGTTCGGAACATAAACAAAGGAGTGCGTTCGGAAATCCGACCGCCCGACTAGAGAAGCTCCGAAGAGTCATTAGACCATGCATTACATGTCCAACAAAAAAAATCCAACAACAACACATGGGGGGGAACGTATAGAGTACATCACTCGATAGTGGTGATGATCGTTACGCTTGGCGTCGACACAATTAACGATAATTCGTGGTCCGGTACGTCTCTCAGTTTGCGACTCCGTACTTAGCCGGAACATAGTAGGCCCCGTTCCGAAACAATCTCCGCTCGAACCGATTCCCCTTTCTTCTGCTCTTAATTTTTGAAGTCAGAAGCACCAGCATCCGCGACTGGCCCTGGGGCGCAATTGTATTGCTTCAGTAACCGCGCGGATGGTGCTCTGTTTTATTTTGTAATGACCGGTTGGGTGTGGCCCGGGCCCTCAGGGTTCTCATGCAGGGCTACCGAAGAGTTCACTTATGGACAGGACCGGACTCCAGACTCATCACGCGCTTTTAGCGAGCAATAATCAGGCTTCAGCTGTGCGTTTTTTCCTTGTGCCTTTTCTTGTCATGGCCACACTTAATCTCTTTTGTTAATTAATATACAGGGTGATTCAAAATTTTGAGGTCAAAAGAAACCTAGTTTTTCCTTGACTTGAGTCCATAATTGATTCAAACTACATTGAGTGACATTAAAAAAACATTTTTTAAATTTTTTTTTGCGCATTTTTTGATGTCTGTAGGTTGGAGGCAGCTTGGAGAGCAGCAGTATTGGGAAAATACGGGTTGTTTCGACCTCAAAAAACACAAATAAATATTTGAGTTGTGTCATGTTGTACGATGTAACAAAATTTGTTATTTTTTTAATCTCACTATGTTTATGCCCTTGTTGCGTTTGCTCTCTTAAACCAAAATTCCATCCTCCTTGGCCTATGTTATTGCCATGTGGTAATTATGTAAACCGTCAGCCGCTTTGCTCCTGATGGGATGTGCGTGTAAGTATGATGCGGTAGCCGAACGCTTGCCCCGGGCCAGATTGAATGAATGCCTTCTTTGCCTTCTTCGTCCAGCGTGTCTGACCATCGACCATCGTCAGGAACTTTTATGCTCCGAATCGGCCGACGATAACGGAAACGTAGCTCATGCGAGCCTACTCCTAAACAATAAACGTCACTCCTGCAGGCCACAAACTCACATGTCCGGGAACATTTATTAACTTTGTTATGTCTGACACTGACCGCAAGCTCAAGATCAACTCGAGCCAATGTTTGCACTTGAGATGAGGCAACAAGGAAAATAATATACTGCAAAATACCCGTTGTATATGGAACAATCATCGACTCTGGTTCAATTTCTCGCACATTGGCCACGCAATGTGTTTCGATTACCAATTGAATTCATTTCAAACGCAAAATTGGAGTTTATGATTGCTTTGCGGTTTTAGATAATCATATTTTTTGCCCTTTATTCTACAATTAGAGCACCCGGTACAAAAGAATCACAACAAAATCTCAATAAAGTCAAGTTTACGCTCAAAAGCAAAGCGATAAATTTCCTTGAAGAAGGAAAAAATTACATGACGCGGACGGCAGAAGTAGTTGTTAACATACTGCAACTGTAGTTCGCAAATGGTGTGGTTCTTGAGTGCCTTTTGCATAAAGGAAACACGTGCCGTTATAATTTATGTCGTCGATATTTTATTAATTTATATATCGCATTTTATGGTAATTAAGAGCAAAGTTATCATCACTCAGCGTTCATGAAGGCGCGGGTCCGTTAAGTTTCCATATGGGGGAAATTATTTCCAACGAGGTTGGCGGATATTTAAATGACGATGCAGGATTTTAGTAAGAATAGTACATTTGCTCACATCAGTTTTGTTAGACAACCTAATAGTTATAAATTACAATCTAAAGGGTTTTCCGGGCATTGAAGCGGTGGTCCAATGGAATTTCTTCCTCACATTTTGTCTACAGCTGCGGCAGACCTTATCAAAGGCGATGGGCGAAGTGATCTCCCGTGCTTCCCGACGTTGACTGATTCGACTGTGAAGAGCCCCGTGGTGAGTGTGAGCTGGCTGATTTGAAATGAGAAATGAGGCATCTGGAAAGAGCACCAGTTCGATAGGGCCGTCAGTTCAACAAATCTAGAGCGCCAGGAAGGAACAACGGCAGAGTTATGATGTTCTCTTGATCTTGAACAATCTAGGGCAAAGATTCAAGAACAATACCTTCAGGCAATTCAATTTCCTCAATCACTACCGATGTTTGTAATTCTCCTCTGTAACGAAAATTTTGATGGTTTCTTGTTTTTCTTTTCTTCTTTGAGCGTTTTTATAGTTTTATTTTTGATAATGACTTCTTTAATTCCTTCTTTTCTATCAACTGTGGTAATTTTAACATGTTCGGAAGTATCGTCTTAAATGTTGGCAGGTTGTTCGCTATTTCTTGAGAATAGACAATTTCTTCAATAACGACAGATGTTTTCTTCTTTCTTGGTGACCAGAACTTTTTCTTCTTTCTTGGTGACCTTAATTTCTCCTTAAGACCTTCTTTCGTGGACACTTCAACGTTATCCACTGTGTGAAGACCTTCAAAGAAAGCAAGTATTTCTTCTTTAGTTATTGGTATTATCAGCTCTTAAAACACTTCTTCAGGTAAGTGTGGCCTGTGGGTTTCATCTCACCCGCTCTAGACTTTCTTCATCTATCACTACAGGCTGTTTCTCAATCTCTGTTTTTTGCACCATCCAAAAACACCATTTTATTGTTTCCAAGGAGCTGACCGCATTAGTCTCCCCCCCCCCCCCGCTACTAGCCTTTGCGACCAACTGCAGTAGCGTCGTGTCAAGCTAAGTAGTAGTATAGGATATATATTGCAGGTATACGACTTGAAGTGACACTTCACACTTTTGAAAAGGCCAACGTTTCGATCCTTTATTGGATCTTCCCCAGGGCTTTTTCAGCGAGTGAAGATGGCCGAGTTACTTAACTTACGAATCGTATCCATTAATACACGCGTAAACTATACGTTCAGTGAAAGTTTTCAATGAAAACGTCAACAACGATTAAGCAGGTAAAAAAATTATCTGCATCACAAAAGACTCATTTTTAGTGAAAAGCTGGAGACTGAACCTCCCTGAACCTCTCATAAAGATATTAAAAGAAATATATTCATATTATAACTCTGATGACGATGCTCAACACCAAAAAAAGAGGCAACTGCAGTAGAGACAATACTTGCTGATGGACGGTTTTTGTTGCATTAGAAGCTCCAATGTAATTTAAAAATTAACGAAATACCCATTTTAACACCATTTTAGTTGCAAAAGAACCTGATGATGCCTTAAAGGTGCTGAAATGTCGAAACGACTGAAGGACTATATTTCATGAATACAATACGAGAATACAATTCATGAAAAATTTTATAATTTTTTTGGGACACTTTATACCATCTATAACAAAAATATATGCTCTATTTTTCATAAAACTACTAGAACCAACGAATAAAATCGATTACTATTGATTTATATGGGAAAAGTCGATATTTCTATGTTAAGCATATAGGGCTCTCCAACCGGCCTAAAAACCTAAATTTTGAAATCAAAATCGTGCATTGCGGCCCTTAACAGCTGATATTTCATTCCGATGAAGATTTATGCGAAAATCTATAAGAAGAGCTAAGAAAGTAGAGGAAGAGAGCTACACGTAGAGCCCATTTTTAAATGTATGTCTCGAAAATTAATTGCGCACGGGTGGCCCAAAAATAAGGTAGAAATTTTGCACTTTTTTTAAATTTTTTCGAAAACCATGAAAGGCAGCTTCTTTTTGATTCATGTATCTGATAGTCCTAATGACCTCTTCATACATCATATCAGCCAGCATATCAAAAAACCTTGCCGTTTGTCTTTCCTTTTTTGGGCGTTTTTATAGTTTTATTTTTGATAATGACTTCTTTAATTCCTTCTTTTCTATCAACTGTGGTAATTTTAACATGTTTGGAAGTATCGTCTAGTATTACCAGGTTTAAATGTTGGCAGGTTGTTCGCTATTTCTTGAGAATAGACAATTTCTTCAATAACGACAGATGTTCTTTACCCTCTTTCTCGACTGTAAAGATTTGGGTCACTTTGTGTTTCCATCTATTTCTATCCCTGATAGTCCGCTTCTTTACTATTTTGTGGTTTCTTCCAGTAGGACGTGAATTTCTTCTATAGTTAATAAACCTATACATCTTTTCGTCTTCAGCAATTTTTTCTTCTTTCTTGGTGACCTTAATTTCTCCTTAAGACCTTCTTTCGTGGACACTTCAACGTTATCCACTGTGTCGTTATCCACCTTCAAAGAAAGCAAGTATTTCTTCTTTAGTTATTGGTATTATCAGCTCTTAAAACACTTCTTCAGGCAAGTGTGACCTGTGGGTTTCATCGCATAGACTTGGACCTGCTGTAGACTTTCTTCATCTATCACTACAGGCTGTTCCTCAATCTCTGCGAATTGTTTTTAATATTCCTTCAAAGAAGTCTATTTCTTCGACAGTAACAGTGACACACAGTAACACTGTCTCCTTTTAGGATTAGAGGAGAGGGCGATCAATGTGTGACCACGGCTTCGAAGCCCAGAAAACACTTAACCTTGTACCTGTAAACATCAAAGACATAAACAAATAGCAGAAAATACAAACAACAATTCTTCAACAAAAATCCTTCGATAATGATCTCACTTGGTTTTGCCTTAAATCCGTTAAACTATTCCCATATGATGACTTTTTCTTTATTGTGATTCAAACGGTTTGCACGTGCTGATAGGCGGCACGTGAGAGTCGTGATCGCGGCTTTGTGCTTCACTTGTTCTTCCTTTCTTCAAGCGTGCACCTCTTCTTTTTGCCTTTCATTCAATCAAGTTCAGATGATATATCCGGGATGTATGTCGATCGAGGCTCGTCATACGAGCGAGCGTATCGAAGGATGTTAACCTTAGTCTTGCCGTTGAATTCTTCTATACATCTTGGTGCTTTATTAGGTTCACGTTGTAGGTAGGTACTAGTACTTTCTTCTTTATTTCGGTTTGTTCGAAGATAAAGGGTATGTCAATCGGTGGCTCGAACGAACGACTATTTAATGCAGATCATGTAGCAAAATGGATTTTTCACGCGGTGTTACCCCCTAGGTGGCAAAGCACCGTACCATGACCTCGAGGCATAAAAACCCACCCAGATGGGATTACTATGCTTAGCGGCCCATGTAAACGGCTGTGATATACCTGCACGCTGTGTTCAGCGGCTAGAACGGATTGCTTTAGATTACCTTTGATTTATTAAGCATCTTTTTAAGGACCAAATCGAGAAATGGTACGGCAATGAAGACGTATTGGCAACACCATCAATAAACGTATTAAAAAAATTTATAAGTACATGGGATGTCATACTACATGGAAGAGGCTTTCCACAGTAAAAGCTCTATTAATCAGCGGCTTATAATAAATTATCTTATTCATGTCTGAAGGTGTTCCACTTCAAGGTGATAATTAGTTTAGTCGCGATGAAGCAAAAACCTTAGAAGCGCCTTTCCTAAACAAGAAAACCACAGAAAACAAATAAAAGATACCAACTCACCTAACTACCCACACGGGATATTATGCAAAAAGCCCTTTACGTTCCGTGTAAATGGATTTATTGACGCGTTCGAGTTTTTCAAAACGACCGCGTTATCAATTTCAAAGATATAGAGGCTTCGATTAACATTCACGGAACGCAGCTGAAGGAGATATATACATATGTGGTAGTTAATTTATTCCTCGTCTTATCGGTTTGACGCGAATCGTGAAAGATGGTACCGAATTCACAAATGGATCGCACCTTTTATGTAAATGGCGTTAGAGTGCCTCTAATGTTACGGTGTGGCGCTGAGAGGGAGCTAAGTCATGAGGTAGAGGGTAGCAATATGGGCGTGTCCTTGTGATATGTTATTAAGAGTTTCGATAAGTTGAGGATATTCCGCGAATCACACTTCAAAAACATGTATCAGTTCTTATAATCAATTCAACCGCATCTATACAGTATCCCTAGCTCAATGAAATATTCACTATAAAACAACTTCTCTACATGGTTGTAAAAGAGGATAAAAGAATTAGGAGGTCAGAACAAGATCCATACCTGGAACGTGATTCCTGGCAAAACAACTATAAGATCGAAAATGATTTTGAGAGCGAAAAGTGGGATGAAGAGAATATACTTACTCAAAGTCCAGTGTGCCGTACAAAAATCTTTTGTGGGAATACATTTCCCATCCATGGCTCATCATTTACAACACTATAACTTGATTAACCGGAGCCTTTTGTCCATGAAGACCGGTTTCGCGTCCTTTAGCACACATCAGTTCGATTCATCCTGTACAGTGTTGTCAAATAAAATAAATTTTACATCAGAAATTGACCCAAAAAAAGTTGCCAGATTTATCAAAAAATCACTACTTCATATATTTTCCTAGTTGTCTTAAATAAAAGTTATTCTGTAGGATCCTGCATCACAAGGGATTTGTTACGATAACAAGCGTTCAATAAAATCTAAACTCATAAGGGAAAAACTGGTTTGGTTTCATTTTTCAAGCAAGAACCACTAAGAAGAACCTTCTTGGCTTGGTTTGTTGCTAAACGTTCTGTACTGAATGCTAATCCACTATGGCGTTCGTAGCAAGTTGCTCAGTTTGTCTTAGGCTCACTCTCAAAGCCCAAAAATAAGTTAAACTCCATCTTCTCCATCCAAGAATAAAAATGACCGCGGAATGACTTACGGGTAATATAATTTAGATAGATAAACTAAATTAGGTCGCAAATTATAATTTAGTGGAAAGGCAAACATCTTCTGAGGGCATAATCGACCATTAGTTGCCCCCTTTTGAGCGTGTAGTATGGGGCTCCCAAATGGCGTGAAAACAAAAAGAATTCATAAAAAAAAGCCGGGCGTCGAGTCATTTACAGGTCGTCCAAAAGGTTGCTTGAGACGGGCCGGCCCTGGTTCATGTCTACTTTCCGTAAGAGTATAATGTAACGTAGTTTTCTTGAGTTCTGATCCGTGCTGATAAAAGAAAAGACATCGATTCTTTTTTAATCCCTGATTCCATTTATACTGACGCTTCGGTAATCTGCTTTGTACTTTTCATTATGTACACGTTTCTTGTACTATTGAGGAAGATGTTGAGTAAAAGTGAAACATAGATTTAATCAGGAATTCGTGAGGTCAATCTAGCAGGCGAAAACATGCTTAAAATTAAAAAAAAAACAACTTTTCGTAGTTTTATTGTAGTTCAGTATTTGTCCCGACTTTATCAACAAATTTTAGCAATTACACCACAAATTCGGCAAAATCTAAGCTAAAAGTTAATAGGATTATTAATTGTTGCATATCACCGAATGCAGAATTGTAAGTAGATTCAGAATCCGAAATAAAAAATGCAGGACTGGATTTAAAAAACTAATGCTGGTGATAGTTGCTTGAAAACTAAACGTCGTATATTAAATTTAAAATTGCCGCGTTGAAGCGGTCAATACAAAGTAGCTATGAAGAAGTGTTAATTAAATTAAGATTAAAAAAAATATATGTTTTTTCAAAATTTTAATTTTTTGCGAATATTTCCGAAATCAGTAGGCAGTTTGAAAACCATCGGTCTAGAGGCAGTCCATAGCCAGCCGAAAAAAAACAAGTAAACCTGTAACAAAGGAAAAACAGAACTGAACTAACTAACCCGAACTATCCAAAGGTAAAGCAAAACTGAACTAATCTAACCAACAGAGGCCACACTTATATGCAGCAATCAACATGCTCCGTATAGTGGTCTTAAAGAGTTGCTGCAACTAAAAGAAGACGCGGCCTATAAGGGCAGCTCTAAAGAATAACTATATACAACTGGAATGATCAAACCAAAGGAAAAGCATAACTGAACTAACCAAAGACGAAGTAAAACTGAACTAACCTAACCATCAGATCCCACATTTTATGTGTAGCAAGCAACAGGCTCTGTAGCAAAGTTCTGAAGCAAAGGCGGCCCTAACGGGCCGCTATCAAACCACAAGTAAGGTTGGACTAACCAAAACAAAGCAAAACATAACTATACTAACCTAACCAAAGGAAGAAAAGAACTGAACTAACCTGAACTAACCAAAGATAAAGTAAAACTGAACTAATCTATCCAACAGAGCCCGCACTTGATGTGTAGCAAGCAACAGGCTCTGAAGCAAAAGCGGCCCTAACGGGCCGCTATAAAACAACAAGTAAGACAGGACTAACCAAAACAAAGCAAAACATAACTAAACTCACCTAATCAAAGGAACAACAGAACTGAACTAACCTGAACTAATCAAAGAGAAAGTAAAACTGAACTAACCTAACCAACAGAGCCCACAGTTAATTTGTAGCAAGCAACAGACTCTGTAGCAAAGCTCCGAAGCAAAGGCCCCCTAATGGGCGGCCATTAAACAACAAGTAAAACTGGACTAACCAAAACAAAGCAAAACATAACTAAGCTAACCTAACCAAAGGAACCACAGACCTGCACTAACCAAAGACAAAGTAAGACTGGACTAACCAAAACAAAGCAACACATAACTAAACTAACCTAATCAAAGAAACAACAGAACTGAACTAACCTGAACTAATTAAAGACAAAGTAAAACTGAACTAACCTAACCAACACAGCCCACACTGAATGTGTAGCAAGCAACAGGCTCTGTAGCAAAGTTCTGAAGCAAAGGCGGCCCTCAAGGGCCGCTATAAAACAACAAGTGAGACTAGACTGACCAAAACAAAGAAAAACTAACTAAACTAACCTAACCAAATGAAGAACAGAACTGAACTAACCTAAACTAATCAAAGAGAAAGTAAAACTGAACTAACCTAAGCAACAGAGCCCACAGTTAATTTGTAGCAAGCAACAGACTCTGTAGCAAAGCTCCGAAGCAAGGGCCCCCTAATGGGCGGCCATTAAACAACAAGTAAAACTGGACTAACCAAAACAAAGCAAAACATAACTAAGCTAACCTAACCAAAGGAACAACCGACCTGCACTAACGAAAGACAAAGTAAAACTGAACTAACCTAACCAACAGAGCCCACATTTAATGTGTAGCAAGCAACAGGCTCTGTAGCAAAGCTTTGAAGAAAAGGCGCGGTATAAAAGACAAGCAAGACTGGACTAACCAAATCAAAGGAAAACTTAACTGAACTAACCTAACCAAAAAAACAACAGAACTGAACTAACCTGAACTAATCAAAGGCAAAATGAAACTAAACTAACCTAACAAACAGATCCAGAGGCAGCCCTCACGGGCCGCCATAAAGAACAGGTTTAACTGAACTAACCAAACCAAAGGAAAAATATAAATAAACCGACCTGATCCACCTTAACCAAAGGCAAAGTAAACAACTTTTATATCTAATTTCATCTTAAAAAAAAAAGATCCTAGCAGCAAACTGTATGTTTTTGCACCTATATTGGGGTCTAAGCAAGCCTGAATTTTGCAGTAAACGAATAAAATTTTTGTCGCTTAATGTAAAAATGGCTTGGAGATCAGATATATTAGAAACTTCCATAACTCCCTCTCCTTTTCATAAATTAAATGAAAAATTAGAAACAAAACCCGGAAAGTTTCAAATATGGCGCCCAAAATTAAATCTGCCTCACTGTCAACTGTCAAATGTCATTTTTTCTGCCTCATTGCTATAGTCTGGGGCGCGTTCATAAATATCACCGAGCGCTCGCCTAGCGCGTCCGTTAACTTATCGTCGCTCATTAATTTGAGGGTGACAGATATACCGCAATGTTAAAAGTTTTCTCGACAACTGAACTTAATTATGAATACGCCCTGGGTCTTCCAAATATAAAATTTATTTGGTTTTTTTTTATTTATTTTTTATTTTTTTTTATTTATTTGATAGAAATATGAATATTCTGCAATATTGTTTTGCTTTAAACTACTTAATTTGATTACCTCTTTATTGTAAATTTAAAAAAACCTCGAAATTTCTTTAAAACCGACCATCACTCAGCTTCCATTAGTTGGTGTTAGTTTTGTGGTCACTCGGCCAGTTTTTGGGACATTTTTGGGTGATGAAAGTTACGAATTTAGGGATTGTAGAGCAGGAGGTAAGTCGCGTCGGTCATCTTTCTGGTTTAGGGGTTTTTCTTTTCTTTCCACTGAGGCCTTTTGTATTTCGTTTCCATCAGAGTTGGAGCCTATACTGCGATCCAGGGCCACATAAGCCACTGTACTACGTGTCACCGAGGTTAATGTGAGAGCTGAGAGCAGCCACGTCACCTGTTTTTGTTCTGTTTTTGGGAACCCTCGTGGTACCCTGTGTATCTGATTTAGAGTGTTATAATTTATTTCTTCTTTATTTGTTGGATTTTTCCAATCCACTTTGGGGCTGGTATATGGTTAAATTGTCGGGTTGGATTTGATTCAATTATTGAGTGACTTTTATTTATTTTATTTAATAATATGTGTGCTTTGTGTCCTTTCTAATATGATGGAACTGCAGATAGCGGGTGTAGGACAATTAAATAGCTACTTCACAGTTGCGAATACGCCAACGTTTCGATCTTTATTTAGATCTTCTTTAGGGCTAAAAAAATGTGATAAATGAACATTCTATAAAAACAGTTAATGCATGAACAAAATGATTCAAAGACATCGATAAATTCATAAAAGTACGTATCTAACAATTAAAAAATTAAAAAACAAATTTAATAGTTCACAAATACACTTAAACTTTCTACATTAAAGACATAGACCGTGCATCTGTACGTGCATATTTTCTCAAAGTGAAAGACGGTATACTCTGATAAATGGTGGGTTTGCTTACCTTAATTCGGTTTGAGAAGCATGTCACCTAAGCTATATGTATGTCTTTTAAAGTAAAAGACTGAAACTCAGTTCCATTTTATTTAGTGATTTTAAATTCACAAAATAAATTTGATGTAAAGAATTTCATGGGTAAATTTTCCTGTCACTTTATTAGTTAACGCTTCACGAAACATAAATTAAAAGGAAAAATAAATTAGGTCAAGAGTATGTAAAGTACAAAGACAAGTAAATAATGTCTTTCCTCGGAGGTTTCCGAGGGGTGAAAAACACCATTTTATTGTTTCCAGGGAGCTGACCGCCTATGTCTCCCCCCCCCCCCCCCCCCGCTACTAGCTTTTGCGACCAACTGCAGTAGCGTCGTGTCAAGCAAAGTAGTAGTATAGGAGAGAATAGTCTAGGAGCTAAGTAGTTGCAGGTATACGACTTGAAGTGACACTTCACACTTTTGAAAAGGCCAACGTTTCGATCCTTTATTGGATCTTCCCCAGGGCTTTTTCAGCGAGTGAAGATGGTCGAGTGAACGTATCCATTAATACACGCGTAAAATATACGTTCAGTGTGTGTTCAAGTGGCCTCAGCGTGGACTGAAGTCTCGCTGAGATATATTCCAAGATACCTTAAGTGAAATTCAAGTGTTATACATTAAATCGTAATTTACGATATTTTCAATGAAAACGTCAACAACGATTAAGCAGGTAAAAAAATTGTCTGCATCACAAAAGACTCAGTCTTAGTGAAAAGCTGGAGACTGAACCTCCCTGAATCTCTCATTAAGATATTAAAAAAAATATATTCATATTATAACTCTGATGACGATGCTCAACACCAAAAAAAGAGGCAACTGCAGTAGAGACAATACTTGATGATGGACGGTTTTTGTTGCATTAGAAGCTCCAATGTAATTTAAAGATTAACGAAATACCCATTTTAACACCATTTTAGTTGCAAAAGAACCTGATGATGCCTTAAAGATGCTTAAAAATTTCGAAACGACTGAAGGACTTTATTTCATGAATACAATACGAGAATACAATTCATGAAAAATGTTATAATTTTTTTGGGACACTTTATACCATCTATAACAAAAATATATGCTCTATTTTTCATAAAACTACTAGAACCAACGAATAAAATCGGTTACTATTGATTTATATGGGAAAAGTCGATATTTCTGTGTTAAGCATATAGGGCTCTCCAACCGGCCTAAAAACCTAAATTTTGAGATCAAAATCGTGCATTTAACAGCTGACATCTCACTCCCATGAAGATTTATGCGAAAATCCATAAGAAGAGCTAAGAAAGTAGAGGAATAGAGCTACAGGTAGAGCCCATTTTCAAATCTATGTCTCGAACAGTAATTGAGCACGGGTGGCCCAAATATGAGGTAGAAATTTTGCACTTTTTTTAAATTTTTTCGAAATCCGTGAAAGGCAGCTTCTTTTTGATTTATGTATCTGATTGTCCTCAATGACCTCTTCATACATCAAAAACCTTGCCGTTTCCGAGATAAACAGCAAAATGTAAAAATTTCAAAAATTTTAGAGTGGGTGGGGTTGTGAAAATTTTCAGCAAAATCGATTGTCATAGATTCTCCCAAAAATAGTTTCATATGAAAGAGGGAACAAAAATGTGTAAAAAATTTGCAATTTGGGAATTTTCAATAATTTCCTTCCCCTTCAAAATGGCGCCTGAAACGTAATTTTTCCACTTTTTATTGACATTTTAATACCTATATCTATATAATTCGAAAACCAAATTTGGTATAACGATGCTATTGACATCAATGAATAGAGCATTCACGACCACAAAATATTTGCTAATTTGTCACTCAAGGTTTTTAATTTAGTTGACGAAATGTTCGATTAAGTAAAAACATTAAGTAATTTTCACACAATTTTAACTGTTTTTGAGTTCTTATGAGACTGTTATTAAACTAAGCAAATTAGTAATAAATGCTTTGAGCCCTATTTGAGACGACTCACACTTACTTGAGATGTTGTTGCTTTATTGTCATAAATGACTTGGCTATAAAATGGCAAATGTCACTATACCCCTATCAATGAGAAATTTAATTAATAAAATCTAAGGAGCTAAAGGCGATAAAACAATAATGGCGTATGGTAAGCATTATTCAGGTTCAGGCCTTGATGATGGCGTATAAGTAAGCCAAAAGTCGAGACGTCGGTTATATCTGGTTTCAGCGCATTTTAGCAAAAGTAACTAAAATGTTGAAAAGAAGTGTCAATAAATTGAAAAGTTTCCAAACTAGAACCTTCGGAATCCACGGTAACGTGGATGTCAAAAATCATAAATCTATTGGCTTAATACGACACTTACCGACCGACCTTAACTATTAATGTTTGTAAAAATTTTCTTTAAGGTTCTAAAAACATTGCAAGTATTGATGGTAATTATTCTGACGCATTTACTTAAGAAAAGCACAGTATTAACTTTCATTACTCCATTAACAGGATCGGATTTAGATAGAATACATTGATGATGGATTTAATTGGTCGAAACGTTTAACACCCTAATTGTGTTATATTAAGAATAAAAAGAACTTTCAAATTAAGAAAAAAAATTCAGGTCTGTTTTTAAGAATATTAATTTTATACTGGTAACTAGGTTAGTAAGCGTTACACGAAGCTAATCGCGATTTCATATGAGAGAGATTAGAGTGTAGTGAAATTTCGCGTAATTTAAACTTTTTTTGTGTCACCAATAGTTTTTGAAATAGAAGAGATTTAAATTTTTTGCATTTTTTAGATTGTTCTAAATATTTCAGAAATCACTCGAAATGTGGCAACCCTGTGAACGATTTCTAAACAGGCTCTACAAAAGTCAACTTTTTGCTAATTTAACCGACTTTGTTCCGAAACAGCCGTTTCGGAGAAAGCAATACTGCACGCATTTAAATAAGACACCCTGTATAATACCTAATATCTTGCAAACGAACGATGTTGTTCGAGACCGCGACTCTCGATTGGCAGTATCGGTCTCGGTTTCGCAGACCGAGACCGAGATCGAGACCAAGACACTCTCGATCTCGGTCTCTAGTCGATACTAAAGTCTCGGTCTCGATCTCTTATCCCTTGGTCTCATGAAGTTCTAACTTCGAAGGGACAAAAATTGCGCTCAGCTGGTAGTCATTCTTCAGATTCAATTTCAAACTGTAAAGTTTGACAAAAAACATGAGCAAAAATTAGGCCACGACCTGACTCCCGCATTCTCATCATTTTTACTAATCAACAGCTTAGAGTAATACCTATATGTCTTTGAGTTTGGCAACGTAGACTCGTTCCATTTTTATCCGAACGCCAGTGAGGATATAAAGCCGTCTCCCAGCAGCGATTTTGGTTGGAAAAGAAAATGGAAAATTTTTTGTAATGGTCAACTTCTCGGCCTTCTGGACCCCCTTAGTTAGACGACTGGCCCAATAACGATGGCACCAGGGGAAAAGGCATACCCTTGGCTACTTTTAATCCTATCCCGCCAAAGGTGTCACTTTAATACAGAGTGGGCCTCAGCCACATCAAAGGCCTAGCTTTGAAATTGAAATTTTGACGAATTTTTAAACTTTAAATTTCAAATTGCCACTTTGAGGTATATTTGTCCGGAGACCGCGCATTTAATCGAATGGTTTTCTATCCCAGGGGATACGTTGGAATGTTTTCTTTTTGGGACTTAGTCACCACTTTTAGCTGGCAAGTCGCGAAATGGTCTTAATTGAATTTCGAAACGAACGATGCAAAATTTTTCAAATTTTGGCCGAAAATCCCGAATGGTTCCGATTCGCCAGCCACTAACTAGTAATCGGAAGCATTCGGCGGCCGCGCCCATCTGCAACTGACAGCTGAGATTTCCGAAATGTGAACATTAACTTTAAAGCCTCAGACTAAGGAAAATCGGCCGAAAAGCGTGGAAAACTGTCTGGCCGGGGAAAATTTGAACATTTCTAGGAAGATTATTGGCAAAATGCCCAGTCCTCGAGGTCGTTTTCACAAAGACTGGTCGATTTGAAAATTTCATGTCGGGATTTATTTTTGACTGATGACGTCAAAGCCAGACCACGCGGTTTTCGCCTGGACAGTGGCGGTTACAAATTCGGGCAAAAATGTATTTTTTCGATTTTTCGGCAGACATGGGCGTAGTTATATTTTTTTTTGCCATTTCTTCCGTTTTCCCATAAGAAATACATTGTGCAATGCTGTGGACAATATTGATTTCGTCATAAATAAAAGATGGAGGCGAAACAAAAAATGGCCGCCGTAGACAGGGTAATTAAAAAATGGGGATATCTCTGAAACGAATAAAGTTAGAGAGCTGAAATTTGGTACCATGGTTCATTAGGGAATGGACTGCAAGTTGCCAAGGGTCGAAACCTTATTTATGGTACCAAACCCATGGGTACCATTAACGAAATTTTGCATATAAGTTTTCACGCTTTTGCACGTGTATTTCCCATAAGAAAAACGTTGGGCAATGCGTATTATATGGGTGGAATGTAGATTACGCCAAATTTGGGGTACCATTGATGGTACATGGTTCAAATTTGGATGGTAGGTACCTATGGGGGTATCATAAATTGTGATATAGCTGACTCAGCTATCATAGCTACAATAGCTGAATAACGTTAGTATTTAAAGAACTGTTAATGATACATGGTTCAACTTTGGATGCTGGGTGCCCATGGGAGTACCATGAATAGTACTATAGCTGACATACTATGTAGCTGACCATAGCTAGGTTATAGCTGTTTTATGAACCGATGGTGATATCAAGTTGAAAATCGAATGGTAGGTTTCCCTTATGTAAAATTAGCTAAAAATGACATTTCTAAAAATCCAAGATGGCCGCCTGAAAAATTTTGGTTTTAAGCCGATATCTCTGGAACGGTTTGAGCTAGAAAGCTGAAATTTGGTATGTGGCTACTTTATGGGACGGGCTAGAGGTCTCTGAGTCTTTCTATTCGAGACTAACGAAAGAAGTCACTTAGATCTTTAAAGACGACAACGATGTCAACAGGAAGGAGGAAATTACTTTTCTAAAGGCAGACTGGAAGCGAGTTCTTCGATATACTTCATGGGCGCCAAAACCCCGCGCCACCACTACCCCCACCCCAGTTCCTCCACTGCAGCGCGACGCCGGGGGAATAAATACCACAGAGCTCACCAGAGTCAAGTCAGTCAACATCAGGACGCACGGGACTTCACTTCGCCCATTGCCTCATCGCCTTTGATAATGTCTTCCGCAGCTGTAGACGAAACGTAACGAAGAAACTCCATTGGACCAGGGCTTCAAGGCCGGGAAAATACCTTATATTGTACAAATTTTACTGTTTGGGGTTGTTTGCGTTCCACTTCTTTTGTAACTAAATATTTCCGTCTTCAAGTTTTAGGTACTTTCGTATTGTTTTTACATTGTTCATATTTTTGTTTCTGTCATGTTTCCTTTAACTTTTTGTTCTTTTTTTCAAACTGTTTTGTTTATCGATCTAAATTGGACCTACACTTGGGTTTTTCTTCTTTTGAGGCATTTTTGACCCAAAAAGTTTCCAGGAGTGGACAAAAATTGTAATGTGTAATTTGTAATGATGTGCTCAAATCTGTGATTTTTAACAATTAATGATTCCTGACCTTTCAATTATATTATATGTTATTGGCCAGAAGTTAAACTTTTCCAGCAACAGTCGATTTTTATTGAAAGAATTTTAGTTCAAAAAGGGACTTTTTACGCAAATGTTGGAAAGTTTTTACACGATTTTGGCTTAACATTAGAAATGTGTTAAATTGTTGCTTCTAATTCTCTACCTCTTTTGAACAATTTATTTTCGATAATTTCCGGCTATTTCACATTCTTTTTTCTATGCTTTTCATCAAGTTCGTTTTTATATTGCTAATATTTTTTTCTTCTTCTTTGTCACAGTTTCTGCATTTTTCATGTTTTTTATATATATATTTTTTTTTATTGATAAATTTGGAGTTTTTATTGCTTTTCCATTCTTTTGAGGTATGTATTATCCACAAATTAAACTTTTCCAAAAAAATAAACTGTAATTGTAATGGGTCAAATGTTGCGTCCCAGGATCAGAGACTCCAGAACCTTGCTGCGGGTACCGAAGGTTCAGTTTTGGAAACTTTTTCAATTTAGTGACACTTTTTTGCTTCAACTTACTCACTGTTGCTAAAGGGCGCCGAAACCAAATATATCCGACGTTTCGACTTTACGCTTACCATAAGCCATCATCAGGGTATTCTCTTTTATTACCAATATTGCTTTATAAATGTGCCACGCCCAAACAATCAGTTTTTCGTATATGACTGACAAAATAGCTTTAACGAAGCCCATTCGACTGGTACTGACTGTTCGATTTTATCGTTTTTGGGTTCTGAGATTTGACTGATTAAATTTCATTTATAGGGGTAGAGTGACATTTGCCATTTTATAGCAAAGCCATTTACGGCAATAGAACAACAGTGACTCAATTAAGTGTGAGTCGGCTCAAATACTGCTCAAAACGTTAATTACTATTTTGCTAAGTTTAATAACAGTCTCATGAGAAGTGAAAAACTATTAACATTTTGTAAAAATTACCTAATATTTTTATTTGATCGAACATTACGTCAACTAAATTAAAAACCTTGAACGACAAATTAAGCAGATATTTTGTGGTCGAGAATGCTCTATTCATGGGTGTCAATAGCATCGTTATACCATGTTTAGTTTTTGAATTATAGAGATATAAGTATTAAAATGTCGATAAAAAGTGGAAAAATTACGTTTTTGGCGGCATTTTGAAGGGGAAGAAAATTACTGAAAATTCCAGAATTGCAATTTTTTTACATATTTTTGTCCCCTCTTTCATATGAGACTATTTTTGACAAAATCTATGACAATCTATTTTCACGACCTACCCCCTATGAAAATTTTGAAATTTTTACATTTTTCTGTTTATCTTGGAAACGGTAAGGTTTTTCGATATGCCGGCTAATATGATGTATCAAGAGGTCATTAAGGGCTATCAGATGCATGTATTAGAAAGAAGCTACCTTTCACGGTTTTCGAGAAAATTAAAAAAAAGTGCAAAAATTGTACCTAATTTTTGGGCCACCCGTGCTCAGTTACTGTTCACGGCAGACCTTCAAAAATGGGCTCTATGTGTAGCTCTATTCTTCTACTTCATTAGCTCTTCTGATAGATTTTCTGATAAATCTTCATCGAAACGAGATGTTAGCTGTTAAAGGCAGCAATGCACGATTTTTACCTCAAAATTTAGTTGTTCGGGCCGGTTCGAGAGCCCCATATGTTTAACATAGAATTTTCTATATGTGTCATATAAATCTATAGTAATCGATTTTATTTGTTACTTCCAGTCGTTTTATAATGAATAGGACGTTGATTTCTATTTTAGATAGTATAGGGTGGCTCAAAAAATGATTCAGAAAGCTAATATATGTTAATAATGCAGAAAAGGTCCACAAGCAGTGTGCCTTTCACATAAAAAGGGTGGATTATATAGTACGTAGACAAGGCAGAATAAAATGTTAGATATAGGCGATGAAAGCGTTGTTAAAATTTATCAATTAAAGCAATTTTAATTATGCTGTCAGTCTGTTTAAAGGAGTCTGGTGTTGATATATGTATATGAGCATTTACTGCGAAATGATTCCTTCGCCATTTTATCCACAAATTGTTAAAAAAACACTAAAATCATTCTACTTTTTTGGCTCCCCGTATAGCTTTTCGGATAAATCTTTATTAAAACGCGATATAAGCTGTTGAAAGCTGAAATTCACGATTTTGATCTCAAAATTTAGGTTTTTGGGCCAGTTGGAGAGAGCTTCATATGCTTAATATAGAAATATCGACTTTTCCCATATAAATCAATAGTAATCGATTTTATTCGTCAGTTCTAGTAGTCGTATGATAAATAGGGCATATATTTACGTTTTGGATAGTATAGAGTGTCCCAAAAAATTGTTGTAACCTGGAATTTTAGGATTTTTGAATGTAAATCAATATCAATTAATTTATTGCTTAAATTCCAGTAGTTTTATAATAAATAGTGCATTGATTTCTGTTTTAAATAGCATTCGATATCCCAAAAAATGCTACAACATTTAACTTTAGTTTTTTTTTTTGTTTACCAATATTTGTTTTGTAAGTTTTATTACCTTATTATAAACACTGCCTTGATTTCTGATTTAAATACTATAGGGTGTCCCAAAAATTGGCAAATATTACATTTTTACGAACAATCAAAGCTAGAAAAGTGAAATTTCAATTGTAGATTCGTTTCATAATTACAAACAATATATCATAAATGGGAACCTTGATATGGGTACTCGTCGTGCCATTTTATATCTTCTTATGAATTTTAGCACGTATTTTACCCTTCTTCAAAAGCGGTTAAGTTTGCGAATATGAAATAAAGTATTTCAGACGTTTCGACATTTCAGTTATTTTTAGGTATCATCAGGTTCTTTGTTGATAATTTTACGGCAGTTTTAGCTATATCAGAGGACCGTTCGGATATTTCCTAAACTATGGGCGCTCCGCGAGCGTGGTCTTACCCTACAAAACTTCAAAAGTACTTTGCCCAAAAGTTGACGCGCGTGTGTGACAACAGCACACCATAAACAAACCAACTCAAGATTTCTGCTGACCAACTTGTTTGAAAAGTCCCCTCCTTTAATCCAACCGTAGGATCTTGAGTAATAGCTGAGTCGCGAAGAAGTTCATATAAACTTACCACAATAAGAAGCATGTTAGGAGACACTTACCTGTAATTAAAAAGAAAAATATATGAAAATCAAAATCGAAGATACACACAGGACAAAGGTTTTTGCAATTAATACAATAAACAACAATTTGTTTTATCTGTACAAAACCCACACACTTGGGAACCAAAAAAAAACGGTAAGTTTCTTATAAGTCAACGTAAATTTACTTAACCACCCACGTCTATTGAAATAATTCCAATAACTTCGCATTGCTTTAATTGCCTGGAAACGTCAATAAATACAGTGGTTTTTCTTATTACGCTACTTAATAATGGTCGATTATTCATATTATAAACATATCGTGTCGAGTTAATCATGTTTATTCAATTCTAATTAGTCATGAGAAAAATGAAACATATCGTTTGTGGTATTTAGACAATAGCGTAAGATGAGTGAAAGTCTTAGCGATATACTTTCTTTTGAAGAAAACGCGTTGGGGTAAGCCTTCTAACCCGTGCCCAATCACCCAGTTTCTTGAAATGAATATTAACAAGATTAAAATAGTTGTAATCCTCTACCGCTCCTAAATCACGAAAAAGTCACACTATATCATCTTAATTAGTCTGATGAAGATCCGCTCTAACCTTTAATAATAATTTATGAAGGGGCTCAACTATCGCATGCTCAGCCTCCATATACATAATATAAAACACCGAGGAGCAAAAACCATAAAACCTCATGTCTCCGCAATAGTCACCAATTTAATCTTTGATGCTTTGAGCCAATTAATTTTTTTTCTTGCTACTTAATTGCTTTTATTAATTTTAACCATCATCGACAGTAGGGTTATACTATTAATAGAATTGCTGCTAGTGATATTTTTCTACGCCACTGTTCCCAGAACATCTTAAGTTTGAATACTTAAATATAAATAATTTATTGTAATCAAGATGACAGGTCAACAGTTTTACTACCTCCCATAAGCACAAATCTTCTGGTAATAATAATTATTCAAAAATTCGTTGCAACATAATAATTACGATTTTTAGTCGGTTTCAGATCGCTTCCTGTATAAGGGAAAACTTGGTGACATTGGCTTTTTTAAAAAGAAATTTGTACTACATAGTAAAATTAAATAAAATTTCCAATTAGTACAAAGTACAAAGTGCTACAATTTAAGAAAATATCGGAAATTGTTGGCCTTAATTAAGGTTCAAAACAGATCATTTTTTCTAGGCAATAACGTAAGTTAATTATTGCCGTTTTTATAGGCCTTAGAAATGTCATTATGGGAATTTTTGTAGGAATGTGCGATGTTTAATAAAAAGAAAAACTGTCATTACACATTTTGTAAATTTATGATAATTATGATCACTATGTGAAATAGTAGATGCGTTTGCAAATTGAAAATAATTTGTATACATACATTTCCTTATACATTATTTGTCTGTTGACTAATGAGGTGATATGTCTATAATAATATCGTACGTAATAAGATCTATCAAATAAGAAAAACTAGACGAATACCGTTTATTACGTAGTGAGTCTAAAAGCTACTGAAACTACTCAACCTGAGCCGATTTAACTTTTTTCTGCGATCGCACCCACTTAAAAAGAAACAAACACAACAAAGAACGTATACAATATCGATTTCCTCTGCAGCTCTGCTTAAATTTGCACTTTTTTGCCGCAAACGATTAGTTCCAATTTGAACGGTGCATATCCGCTATTGTTTGGTAACCTTGAGGAACGTTGCGCAAGTTTGTCAAAAAAACTGAAGTGCAATAGAGTCTATTTCAAATAAATAATCATCTAGAAAGCTGAGAAATTACATATAAATCACACATTTATGTGTAAGCTGTCAATTCCTCAGCCTGCTAGATGAATATCTATTTGAAATGGACCATAGCAATAGTCAATCGTCTTAGTACGTCAAACAAGGGATGTTTTTGTGCTTTTCAAACATATCTGATTGAAACTTAAATGATTCGAGAGCTCCTCATCCTTTGTTTTCTTAATAAGAATAGTTTTGTGAACTCGGGGTAAGAATAATTCCAGTGCGATTGATATCACCTGGTTTTTGATTCACCGACTTCACCACTTCACTTCACCATTATTTATTGACCACAACACGGACCAAAAAAATAGCTTTCGAGTTAACGCTTGTCCAAGGACCGATATTTTTCGCTAAAACGTCGCAAAATGCTCTTAATTGAAATTTTTATTTGGCCCAATTAGAATATACCTAACTTGAACTAACGTAAAGTAAACAAAGGTTGTTAAAGTAAACAAACCATATGTTGGAAATCATAAACAGTAACATTTTAATACTTCTTTAAAGGTCAGCATTTAGGGAACACAAAAATTTTCTAGATTCAATAGAAGTTAGATATTCAGAAACGGTAAACAATTTTTTGCATGTTGTTCATTAAATGACATTTTGCACTAAGAACACTCAAAGTTTACTGCATTAACGTTAACAAAAGAAACAACGATTTCAGGTAGTACGGTAAACAGTTTTCTTTAAAGTAAACAACGCAAAAATATTGAAAAACACATTTTTTTTTATTTTTAGACCTCAGAATTTCGTACGTAAGAGTACAAAAATTCAATAAACTTAAATATTTAATAGGATTTTTTACGTAAACAAATCTTAGGTTGATACATCAAAGACTAAAATATTTGTTTCAATCTCACCCCAACTCTCAAATTTTGGAACTGGATTTTTTTTGCCCAGAATTGACTATACCTAAAGTAAACAACTTTTTTAAAGTAAACAACCCAAATTAAAAAAACAGTTTTAAACCTCAGAACTTTGTAAATAAAAGAACAAACATTTGGTACATTTAGACGTTCAATATAAATTAAGGTTTTAGAAAAAAGTAGACAATTGTCTTTTAAAGTCAATCGTTTTTTGATAAATCAAAAACAGTAAAATATCTCATCTATAATCTCCAACGACCGATATTTTTCGCTAAAAAGTCGCAAAATGCTCTTAATTGAAATTTTTATTTGGCCCAATTAGACTATACCTAACTTGAACTAACGTAAAGTAAACAAAGGTTGTTAAAGTAAACAACCCATATGTTGGAAATCAAAAACAGTAACATTTTAACACTTCTTTAAAGGTCAGCATTTAGGGAACAAAAAAATAATCTAAATTCACTAGAAGTTAGGGATTCAGAAAAGGTAAACAATTTTTTAAAGTAAACAAACCGCATGTTGTTAATTAAATGAAATTTGGCACTAAAAACTCTTAAAATGTACTGCATTCAAGTTATCAAAAGAAACAACGATTTCAGGTAGTATGGTAAACAGTTTTCTTTAAAGTAAACAACGCAAAAATATTGAAAAATACAATTTTTTTATTTATAGGCCTCAGAACTTCGTACGTAAAAGTAAAAATCAATAAACTTAAATGTTTAATAGGATTTTTTTACGTAAACAAATCTTAGGTTGATACATCAAAGATTAAAATATTTGTTCCAATCTCACCCCAACTCTCAAATGTTGGAATTGGAATTTTTTTTTGCCCCGAATTGACTATACCTAAAGTAAACCACCTTTTTTTAAAGTAAACAGCCCAAATTAAAACAACAGTTTTAAACCTCAAAACTTCGTAAATGAAAGAACAAAAATTTAGTGCTTTTAAACGTTTAATATAAATTAAGGTTTTAGAAAAAAGTAGGTAATTGTCTTTTAAAGTCAATCGTATTTTGATAAATCAAAAACAGTAAAATAGCTCATCTATAAACGTCCAAGGACCGATTTTTCTCGTTATAACTCGCTAAATGCTTTAATTGGCTTTAATTGATTTAATTAGACTATACCTAACTTGAACTATTGTAAAGTAAACAAAGATTGTTAAAGTAAACAACCCATATGTTAGAAATCAAAAACAGTAACATTTTAACACTTCTTTAAAGGTCAGCGTTTAGGGAACAAAAAAATAATCTAAATTCACTAGAAGTTAGGGATTCAGAGAAGGTAAACAATTTTTTAAAGTAAACAAACCGCATGTTGTTAATTAAATGAAATTTGGCACTAAAAACTCTTAAAATGTACTGCATTCAAGTTATCAAAAGAAACAACGATTCCAGGTAGTATGGTAAACAGTTTTCTTTAAAATAAAGAACTGAAAAATACATTTTTTTTTTTATTTTTAGACCTCAGAATTTCGTACGTAAAAGTACAAAAATTCAATAAACTTAAATATTTAATAGGATTTTTTGCGTAAACAAATCTTAGGTTGATACATCAAAGAATAAAATATCTCATCCAATCTCACCACAACTCTCAAATGTTGGAATTGAATTTTTTTGCCCCAAATTGACTATACCTAAAGTAAACAACCTTTTTTAAAGTAAACAGCCCAAATTAAAACAACAGTTTTAAACCTCAGAACTTCGTAAAAGAAAGAACAAAAATTTGGTGCTACGTTTAATATAAATTAAGGTTTTTAAAGTAGATAATTGTCTTTTAAAGTAAATCGTACTTTGATAAATCAAAAACAGTAAAATAGTTCATCTATAAACGTCCAAGGACCGATATTTCTCGCTAAAAACTCGCAAAATGCTGTTAATTGAAATTTTTATTTGGCCCAATTAGACTATACCTAACTTGAACTAATGTAAAGTAAACAAAGATTGTTAAAGTAAACAACCCATATGTTGGAAATCAAAAACAGTAACATTTTAACACTTCTTTAAAGGTCAGCATTTAGGGAACAAAAAAATAATCTAAATTCAATAGAAGTTAGGGATTTAGAAAAGATAAACAATTTTTTAAAGTAAACAAACCGCATGTTGTCAATTAAATGAAAGTTGGCATTAAAAACTCTTAAAATGTACTGCATTCAAGTTATCAAAAGAAACAACGATTTCAGGTAGTAAGGAAAACAGTTTTCTTTAAAGTAAACAACGCAAAAATATTGAAAAATACAATTTTTAGGCCTCAGAACTTCGTACGTAAAAGTACAAAAAATCAATAAACTTAAATATTTAATAGGATTTTTTTTACGTAAATAAATCTTAGGTTGATACATCATCAAAGACTAACATATTTGTTCCAATCTCACCCCAACTCTCAGATGTTGGAATTGGAATTTTTTTTTTGCCCCGAATTGACTATACCTAAAGTAAACCACCTTTTTTAAAGTAAACAGCCCAAATTAAAACAACAGTTTTAAACCTCAAAACTTCGTAAATGAAAGAACAAAAATTTAGTGCTTTTAAACGTTTAATATAAATTAAGGTTTTAGAAAAAAGTAGGTAATTAAAGTCAATCGTATTTTGATAAATCAAAAACAGTAAAATAGCTCATCTATAAACGTCCAAGGACCGATTTTTCTCGTTATAACTCGCTAAATGCTTTAATTGACTTTATTTGATTTAATTAGGCTATACCTAACTTGAACTATTGTAAAGTAAACAAAGATTGTTAAAGTAAACAACCCATATGTTGGAAATCAAAAACAGTAACATTTTAACAACTTCTTTAAAGGTCAGCATTTAGGGAACAAAAAAATAATCTAAATTCACTAGAAGTTAGGGATTTAGAAAAGATAAACAATTTTTTAAAGTAAACAAACCGCATGTTGTTAATTAAATGAAATTTGGCACCAAAAAGGGTAGGTTGATACATCAAAAACTAAAATATCTGGTCCAATCTCACCACAACTCTCAAATGTTGAAATTGTAATTTTTTTTGCCCCGAATTGACTATATCTAAAGTAAACCACTTTTTTTCAAGTGAACAACCCAAATAAAAAAAAACAGTTTTAAACCTCAGAACTTCGTAAATAAAAGAACAAAAATTTGGTACATTTAAACGTTTAATATAAATTAAGGTTTTAGAAAAAAGTAGACAATTGTCTGTTAAAGTCAATCGTTTTTTGATAAATCAAAAACAGTAAAATATCTCATCTATAATCTCCAACGACCGATATTTTTCGCTAAAAAGTCGCAAAATGCTCTTAATTGAAATTTTTATTTGGCCCAATTAGACTATACCTAACTTGAACTAACGTAAAGTAAACAAAGGTTGTTAAAGTAAACAACCCATATGTTGGAAATCAAAAACAGTAACATTTTAACACTTTTTTAAAGGTCAGCATTTAGGGAACAAAAAAATAATCTAAATTCACTAGAAGTTAGGGATTCAGAAAAGGTAAACAATTTTTTAAAGTAAACAAACCGCATGTTGTTAATTAAATGAAATTTGGCACTAAAAACTCTTAAAATGTACTGCATTCAAGTTATCAAAAGAAACAACGTTTTCAGGTAGTATGGTAAACAGTTTTCTTTAAAGTAAACAACGCAAAAATATTGAAAAATACAATTTTTTTATTTTTAGGCCTCAGAACTTCGTACGTAAAAGTAAAAATCAATAAACTTAAATGTTTAATAGGATTTTTTTACGTAAACAAATCTTAGGTTGATACATCAAAGACTAAAATATCTTATCCAATCTCACCACAACTCTGTAATATTGGAATTGGATTTTTTTTCCCCAAATTGACTATACCTAAAGTAAACAACCTTTTTTAAAGTAAACAGCCCAAATTAAAACAACAGTTTTAAACCTCAGAACTTCGTAAATAAAAGAACACCAATTTGGTATATTTAAACGTTTAATATAAATTAAGGTTTTAGAAAAAAGTAGACAATTTCTTTTTAAAGTCAATCGTATTTTGATAAATCAAAAACAGTAAAATAGCTCATCTATAAACGTCCAAGGACCGATTTTTCTCGCTAAAATCGCGCAAATTGCTCTTAAATGAAATGTTTATTATATATATATATATATACCTAACCTGAACTAACGTAAAGTAGACAAAGGTTGTTAAAGTAAACAACCCATATCTTGGATGTCAAAAAAAGTAACATTTTAAAACTTCTTGAAAGGTCAGCATTTAGGGAACAAAAAAATAATCTAAATTCAATAGAAGTTAGGGATTCAGAAAAGGTAAACAATTTTTTAAAGTAAACAAACCGCATGTTTTTAATTAAATGAAATTTGGCATTAAAAACTCTTAAATTGTTCTGCATTCAAGTTATCAAAAGAAACAACGATTTCAGATAGTAAGGAAAACAGTTTTCTTTAAAGTAAACAACGCAAAAATATTGAAAAATACAATTTTTTTATTTTTATACCTCAGAACTTCGTACGTAAAAGTACAAAAAATCAATAAACTTAAATATTTAATAGGGTTTTTTTTACGTAAATAAATCTTAGGTTGATACATCATCAAAGACTAAAATATTTGTTCCAATCTCACCCCAACTCTCAAATGTTGGAATTGGATTTTTTTTTTTGCCCCGAATTGACTATACCTAAAGTAAACCACCTTTTTTTTTTAAGTAAACAGCCCAAATTAAAACAACAGTTTTAAACCTCAAAACTTCGTAAATGAAAGAACAAAAATTTAGTGCTTTTAAACGTTTAATATAAATTAAGCTTTTAGAAAAAAGTAGGTAATTGTCTTTTAAAGTCAATCGTATTTTGATAAATCAAAAACAGTAAAATAGCTCATCTATAAACGTCCAAGGACCGATTTTTCTCGTTATAACTCGCTAAATGCTTTAATTGACTTTATTTGATTTAATTAGACTATACCTAACTTGAACTATTGTAAAGTAAACAAAGATTGTTAAAGTAAACAACCCATATGTTGGAAATCAAAAACAGTAACATTTTAACACTTCTTTAAAGGTCAGCATTTAGGGACAAAAAAATAATCTAAATTCACTAGAAGTTAGGGATTCAGAAAAGGTAAACAATTTTTTAAAGTAAACAAACCGCATGTTGTTAATTAAATGAAATTTGGCACTAAAAACTCTTAAAATGTACTGCATTCTAGTTATCAAAAGAAACAACGATTTCAGGTAGTATGGTAAACAGTTTTCTTAAAGTAAACAACGCAAAAATATAGAAAAATACAATTTTTTTATTTTTAGGCCTCAGAACTTCGTACGTAAAAGTAAAATCAATAAACTTAAATGTTTAATAGGATTTTTTTACGTAAACAAATCTTAGGTTGATACATCAAAGACTAAAATATCTTATCCAATCTCACCACAACTCTGTAATATTGGAATTGGATTTTTTTTCCCCGAATTGACTATACCTAAAGTAAACAACCTTTTTTAAAGTAAACAGCCCAAATTAAAACAACAGTTTTAAACCTCAGAACTTCGTAAATGAAAGAACAAAGATTTGGTGCTACGTTTAATATAAATTAAGGTTTTTAAAGTAGATAATTGTCTTTTAAAGTCAATTGTATTTTGATAAATCAAAAACAGTAAAATCTATATAAACGTATAATCTATAAACCTCCAAGGACCGATTTTTCTCGCTAAAAACTCGCAAAATGCTGTTAATTGAAATTTTTATTTAGGGAACAGCATTTAGGGAACATAAAAGTATTCTAAATTCAATAGAAATTAGGGATTGAGAAAAGGTAAACCATTTTTTAAAGTAAACAAACCGCATGTTGTTAATTAAATGACATTTTGCATTTAAAACTCTCAAAGTTTACTGCATTCAAGTTATCAAAAGAAACAACGATTTCAGGTAGTAAGGTAAACAGTTTTCTTTAAAGTAAACAACGCAAAAATATTGAAAAATACAATTTTTTATTTTTAGGCCTCAGAACTTCGTACGTACAAGTATAAAAAATCAATAAACTTAAATATTTAATAGGATTTTTTTACGTAAACAAATCTTAGGTTGATACATCAAAGACTAAAATATCTTATCCAGTCTCACCACAACTCTCAAATATTGGAATTGAAATTTTTTTTGCCCCGAATTGACTATACCTAAAGTAAACAACTTTTTTTAAAGTAAACAGCCCAAATTAAAACAACAGTTTTAAACCTCAGAACTTCGTAAATAAAAGAACACCAATTTAGTACATTTAAACGTTTAATATAAATTAAGGTTTTAGAAAAAAGTAGACAATTTTTCTTTAAAGTCAATCGTATTTTGATAAATCAAAAACAGTAAAATATCTCTTCTATAAACGTTCAAAGACCGATATTTTTCGCTAAAATCGCGCAAATTGCTCTTAAATGAAATTTTTATTTGGCCCAATTAGACTACAGCTAACTTGAACTAATGTAAAGTAAACAAAGATTGTTAAAGTAAACAACCCATATGTTGGAAATCAAAAAGAGTAACATTTTACCACTTCTTTAAAGGTCAGCATTTAGGGAACAAAAAAATATTCTAGATTCAATAGAAGTTAGGGATTCAGAAAAGGTAAACAATTTTTTAAAGTAAACAAACCGCATGTTGTTAATTAAATGACACTTTGCACTAACAACTCTCAAGATTTACTGCATTCACGTTAACAAAAGAAACAACGATTTCAGGTAGTACGGTAAACAGTTTTCTTTAAAGTAAACAACGCAAAAATATTGAAAAATACATTTTTTTTTTATTTTTAGACCTCAGAATTTCGTACGTAAGAGTACAAAAATTCAATAAACTTAAATATTTAATAGGATTTTTTACGTACCTAAACAAATCTTA
The DNA here is from genome assembly GCA_951812265.1 of Taphrorychus bicolor. NCBI lineage: Eukaryota > Metazoa > Arthropoda > Insecta > Coleoptera > Curculionidae > Taphrorychus > Taphrorychus bicolor. The sequence goes on along the minus strand of OX638305.1, from coordinate 2,037,738 downwards.
GATTGATACATCAAAGACTAAAATATTTGTTCCAATCTCACCCCAACTCTCAAATGTTGGAATTGGATTTTGTTGCCCCAAATTGACTATACCTAAAGTAAACAACCTTTTTTAAAGTAAACAGCCCAAATTAAAACAACAGTTTTAAACCTCAAAACTTCGTAAATGAAAGAACAAAAATTTAGTGCTTTTAAACGTTTAATATAAATTAAGGTTTTAGAAAAAAGTAGGTAATTGTTTTTTAAAGTCAATCGTATTTTAATAAATCAAAAACAGTAAAATCTATATAAACGTATAATCAATAAACGTCCAAGGACCGATATTTCTCGCTAAAAACTCGCAAAATGCTGTTAATTGAAATTTTTATTTGGCCCAATTAGACTATACCTAACTTGAACTAACGTAAAGTAAACAAAGATTGTTAAAGTAAACAACCCATATGTTGGAAATCAAAAACAGTAACATTTTAATACTTCTTTGAAGGTCAGTGTTTAGGAATCAAAAAATATTCTAAATTCAATAGAAAATAAGGATTGAAAAAAGGTAAACCATTTTTTAAAGTAAACAAACCGCATGTTGTTAATTAAATGAAATTTGGCACTAAAAACTTTTAATATATACTGCATTGAAGTTATCAAAAGAAACAACGATTTCAGGTAGTAAGGTAAACAATTTTCTTTAAAGTAAACAACGCAAAAATATTGAAAAATATTAATATACCGAAAGGTTATACCACACCTGACAAATAATGATCAGATTATTGTACAGCCATGGACAAAATATTTTTTCGTAAATTTTATGTTTTACACTTAAAGGACCCTTGTGGAGTGTTTTAAAACTTAAATTGTTATTTATTGCGAAATGTCATTCTTTTGTAAATAGCAAATAGTGTATTTTTTACCATAGCACACTATAACCAACCCAAGCCATCTACACACAACCATTCTTGTTCCGAAACGAAATACCCAATATTAATTTCATAAATCACTTGTAGTTCCTTGTAGACGTTTAGTCGTCTCCGAGCAATAATAAAGCTACAAAAAGACATTTCATCTCAGTAATAGAACAATTACCAAACTGGAAAAGGATAACGAAAATCAATTATCGCATTCTTGCCGGTCACTTCATTCGTTAGACAAGAATGCGTACTCGGATGCGTGTCACGAATGATGAGCATTCTAGCAGAACATAAAGCTCTTCGCAAGACGTATAAGCACCGGTACCGCATCTTTGTCAGTACTTTTTTCCGAACCATTAACAAGATTTTGTATTAATTATTTTATTAAGCCGCACTTGTCGCTTGAATTTGACTGTTGGTCGTTGTTAGTGCAACTACTGAGAAAGTCCTTCTCAACTGCCTGAAAGTCCCTCTCATCAGTTGTTACTGTTGAAGCGGCGAATTCTTTCGCACCAATTACGGTGAATAACGAGACTCATAATCTTGTATATTTAATAATTTTCTTCCTTGAGACGATGCCGCAATTCTATCTACACGTGCTTCCTCTAATGAAAAACTATTAAGAATTGTTTATTGAAATATCAGTCGTGCGCATCATTAGGCTGAATAGCATTTGTGATGATGTTTCCTTTCTCTATGGAGTAATAAAAACTGTTGGTTTTTAATAATTAATTTGGATTTTATATTTGTCAAATTACCACTTTATAGAGATTACGTAAAGATTGGTAAATGTTGCAGTCACCAGTATTATACACGCGACAGGTTAAAAAAAATTACACATCATGCTGTGGTAAGCACATATGAATATTTTATAAAATTTTTAAATTTGCAAACGGTTTAAAAAAAAAATGTAATGTTCCATTTCTACATTAGTTTGTCCACAACGTTCGGATATTTCCTAAATGACGGGCGCCCCGCGCGCATGTTCATCGCAAAAAAAAGAGTTATTACATTTAGAACATTTTAAAAAATTACAGAAAAAGCATAACCGACCCTGACGATAAGTTAAAAAAAAGATGATATAAACTGCTAACAAAAAAGATCGATACGGCAAAATTTTTCGTCATGTTTAGGGATCTGTATCTCGGAAATGCCTAAATGATCTTCTAGAATCAGGGAGGGAGGCTAGTTTTAAACCAAAGTGATTTTCTAAATGATATACAGGGTAAAGAAAAAAGCACTGCAAAATGGTTGCATTTCAACCCACTGCATTTGGTAGCTAGAGTATCTTCAGAACATTCGTTCCTATGAGATTTGAGGACCTTGACTAATATCTCGGGACATGTTCGGCGGTTTTTAGTTTTATGGCCCACAAGAGAAATTACGGGGGTTTGTCAATTACGGGGGTATGTCAAAATGTGTGCGTTTTCTTATAAGTTGCCCTGTATCGCGAGAATGCCGCTGCCGATTTTAATGACGTAAATTATCTCCAAAAGACAAATGATTGTAAAATCAGCGGCGTACACTGAAGTTTAACAAAATCTTTCTATTCCAAGTTGTACATAAGTGGCAAAAAATTTACTGAGAAACTGATCAATATTTTGTTAATAAGGACGTCATGGCGGTTGTTCTAACTTTAAGGCTCTTATTGTAATTACATTTAAGAGCCATGGTCGATATCTCGGGACGCTTTTGGCAATTTTTTTGTTTTTTGGCCTACAAAAAAAATTACGGGGGTTTTTCAAAAAGTGTGCGTTCTCTTATAAGTTGCCCTGTATCGCGAGAATGCCGCTGCCGATTTTAATGACGTAAATTATCTCCAAAAGACAAATGATTGTAAAATCAGCGGCGTACATTCAAGTTTAACAAAACCTTTCTGTTCCACGTTGTACAAAAATGGCAAAAAATTTACTGAAAAACTGATCAATATTTTGTTAATAAGGACGTCATGGCGGTTGTTCTAACTTTAAGGCTCTTATTGTAATTACATTTTAGAGCCATGGTCGATATCTGGGGACGTTTTTGGCAGTTTTTTGTTTTTTGGCCAACAAAAAAAATTACGCGGGTTTTTCAAAAAGTGTGCGTTTTCTTATGAGTTGCCCTGTATCGCGAGAATGCCGCTGCCGATTTTAATGATGTAAATTATCTCCAAAAGACAAATGATTGTAAAATCAGCGGCGTACACTGAAGTTTAACAAAATCTTTCTATTCCACGTTGTACAAAAATGGCAAAAAATGTACTGAGAAACTGATCAATATTTTTTTAATAAGGACGTCATGGCGGGTGTTCTAACTTTAAGGCTCTTATTGTAATTACATTTAAGAGCCATGGTCGATATCTCGGGACGTTTTTGGCAGTTTTTTGTTTTTTGGCCTACAAAAAAAATTACGGGGGTTTTTCAAAAAGTGTGCGTTTTCTTATAAGTTGCCCTGTATCGCGAGAATGCCGCTGCCGATTTTAATGATGTAAATTATCTCCAAAAGACAAATGATTGTAAAATCAGCGGCGTACACTCAAGTTTAACAAAACCTTTTTATTCCACGTTGTACAAAAATGGCAAAAAATTTACTGAGAAACTGATCAATATTTTGTTAATAAGGACGTCATGGCAGTTGTTCTAACTTTAAGGCTCTTATTGTAATTACATTTAAGAGCCATGGTCGATATCTCGGGACGTTTTTTCCAGTTTTTTGTTTTTTGGCCAACAAAAAAAAATACGGGGGTTTTTCAAAAAGTGTGCGATTTCTTATAAGTTGCCCTGTATCGCGAGAATGCCGCTGCCGATTTTAATGACGTAAATTATCTCCAAAAGACAAATGCTTGTAAAATCAGCGACGTACACTCAAGTTTGACAAAATCTTTCTATTCCATGTTGTACAAAAATGGCAAAAAATTTACTGAGAAACTGATCAATATTTTGTTAATAAGGACGTCATGGCGGTTGTTCTAACTTTAAGGCTCTTATTGTAATTACATTTAAGAGCCATGGTCGATATCTCGGGACGTTTTTGGCAGTTTTTTGTTTTTTGGCCAACAAAAAAAAATGCGGGGTTTTTCAAAAAGTGTGCGTTTTCTTATAAGTTGCCCTGTATCGCGAGAATGCCGCTGCCGATTTTAATGACGTAAATTATCTCCAAAAGACAAATGATTGTAAAATCAGCGACGTACACTCAAGTTTAACAAAATCTTTCTATTCCACGTTGTACAAAAATGGCAAAAAATTTACTGAGAAACTGATCAATCTTTTGTTAATAAGGACGTCATGGCGGTTGTTCTAACTTTAAGGCTCTTATTGTAATTACATTTAAGAGCCATGGTCGATATCTCGGGACGTTTTTGGCAGTTTTTTGTTTTTTGGCCAACAAAAAAAATTACGCGGGTTTTTCAAAAAGTGTGCGTTTTCTTATAAGTAGCCCTGTATCGCGAGAATGCCGCTGCCGATTTTAATGACGTAAATTATCTCCAAAAGACAAATGATTGTAAAATCAGCGACGTAGACTCAAGTTTAACAAAATCTTTCTATTCCAAGTTGTACATAAGTGGCAAAAAATTTACTGAGAAACTGATCAATATTTTGTTAATAAAGACGTCATGGCGGTTGTTCTAACTTTAAGGCTCTTATTGTAATTACATTTAAGAGCCATGGTCGATATCTCGGGACGTTTTTGGCAGTTTTTTGGCCAACAAAAAAAATTACGCGGGTTTTTCAAAAAGTGTGCGTTTTCTTATAAGTAGCCCTGTATCGCGAGAATGCCGCTGCCGATTTTAATGACGTAAATTATCTCCAAAAGACAAATGATTGTAAAATCAGCGACGTAGACTCAAGTTTAACAAAATCTTTCTATTCCAAGTTGTACATAAGTGGCAAAAAATTTACTGAGAAACTGATCAATATTTTGTTAATAAAGACGTCATGGCGGTTGTTCTAACTTTAAGGCTCTTATTGTAATTACATTTAAGAGCCATGGTCGATATCTCGGGACGTTTTTGGCAGTTTTTTGTTTTTTGGCCAACAAAAAAAATTACGCGGGTTTTTCAAAAAGTGTGCGTTTTCTTATAAGTAGCCCTGTATCGCGAGAATGCCGCTGCCGATTTTAATGACGTAAATTATCTCCAAAAGACAAATGATTGTAAAATCAGCGACGTAGACTCAAGTTTAACAAAATCTTTCTATTCCACGTTGTACAAAAATGACAAAAACTTTACTGAGAAACTGATCAATATTTTTTTAATAAGGACGTCATGGCGGGTGTTCTATCTTTAAGGCTCTTATTGTAATTACATTTAAGAGCCATGGTCGATATCTCGGGACGTTTTTGGCAGTTTTTTGTTTTTTGGCCAACAGAAAAAATTACGCGGGTTTTTCAAAAAGTGTGTGTTTTCTTATAAGTTGCCCTATATCGCGAGAATGCCGCTGCCGATTTTAATGACGTAAATTATCTCCAAAAGACAAATTATTGTAAAATCAGCGACGTACACTCAAGTTTGACAAAATCTTTCTATTCCACGTTGTACAAAAATGGCAAAAAATTTACTGAGAAACTGATCAATATTTTGTTAATAAGGACGTCATGGCGGTTGTTCTATCTTTAAGGCTCTTATTGTAATTACATTTAAGAGCCATGGTCGATATCTCGGGACGTTTTTGGCAGTTTTTTGTTTTTTGGCCAACAAAAAAAATTACGGGGGTTTTTCAAAAAGTTTGCGTTTTCTTATAAGTTGCCCTGTATCGCAAGAATGCCGCTGCCGATTTTAATGAAATAAATCATCTTTTAAAGACAAATGATTCGCGAATCTGTGGCGTACCGTGGGTTAGTAAAACATTTCTATTCCGTTGTACAAGAATTGCAAAAAATGTAATGAGAAACTGATTAATTTTTTGTTAAAAACGACGCCTTGGTAGATGCCCTAAATTTAGGAATCTTATTGTGATTACATTTTGATTCGTAATTTTTGTTTTTTGGCCTACAAAAAAAACATCGCGATAATGTCGCGGCTGATTTTAATGAGATAAATTATTTTTAAAAGATTAATCATTCACGAATCAGTGAGGTACCCTCAAGGTTAATAAAACATTTCTATTCCATGTTGTACAAGAATGCCAAAAAATTTAATTAGAAATTGATCAATATTTTGTTAATAAAGACGCCACGGTAGATGTCCTAACTTTAAGACTTTTACGGGAAGAGTTACGGGGCGTTTATAAAAAGTTTGCACTTTCTTTTAAGTTACAGTGTTTTGCGGGAATACTCACGTCAATAAACTAAAAAACTTTAAAAGTTCATTAATTTTAAAATAATCGAGGCAGATTGATAGTTAGTAAAACGCCTCAGTTTAATTTTATACAACAACAAAAAATTAAATAGAAAAAAATGAACACCTTAAACAATCTGGTCAATTTTAAGGGGAGAGTCTGTCATAAAAATGAGTTGTCTACAACTTTTCGTTTAAAAGTTATAGGGTGTTGGTTTTATTTTAAAAATAGGAAGTTATTGATTTCTGTAAAACCGTCAGAGATATCTCAATGAAGGTTGATAGGCATTTCATTTCCGTAGTTAAACATGGAGACTGGAGACGCTAATAATGTGTAGGCCCACCTCAAACTCGCATTACTTCAGCCACTCTTCTCGGCATACTCTCCACCAAATGTCCTATACACTCCTGGGGAATAGCTTCCCATTCTTCCCTCACTGCCACTGCCAATTCATCCACATTTTGAAATTCTTGCCTTCTCTCTCTTTCAGCTTTAGTTTCATTCTGCTCCACACGTGCTCTATAACATTCATATCGGGCGACCTAGCAGGCCAATTCATGCGCTCGATGCCATTCTCTCTCAGAGCTTCGTTAATAATTCGAGCTCGGTGTGGACGTGCATTATCGTCAACTAAGATAAAATCATCTCCAAAGTACTGAGCGAAGGGAATAACAATTTCATTCATACACAAGTCTCGATATCTAATTGCGTTCATAGTTTGCCCAATTAAAACCACTAAGTCAGTCTTTCCATTCCCCATTACTCCTCCCCACACACTCACACTTCCACCCCCAAATGGCACTCTGGCTTCCATATTTTCTTCCAGGTTTCGTTCATTCCGCCCTCTCCACACTAAAATACGTCCATCTGATGCATACAACGAAAATCTACATTCGTCTGAAAACATGCAATTGTTCCACTCTGCTATTCCCCAGTGCAAATGTTCTTCTGCCCAACGTCTTCGAGAAACTCGATGGATACGTTGAAGCATTGGACATGCGGCACGTCTTCTAGCATGTAGTCCTCGATCATGCAAACGATTTCTGACAGTGGAGGTGCATACGTTGGTCCTCGTTGTTGCTTGCACTCTTGCTTTTATTTTGCTGGCATTTAGAGTCCTTGTCCTCCTGATAGACAAATAAATTAGCCGATCTTCTCTAGGGGTCGTAACTTTTGTGCGACCGCAACTCCCACGCATTTTATAAGCAGGAACACCATAATTTTGTCTTCTTTGAAGTGCCCGTTGAATCGTCGACTTAGATGTGCCTACTAAGTCAGCAATGTTGCTTAAACTCAGACCTCGCCGGCGCAACCAGTTTAAAATTATTACTTTTCTTATTCTACATTGCTAAAAGACCTCTAAAACTTACTTCACAATATTTTCTAATTCTCTCTCACTTAGTAACGACATTTTTTAAATTAAGAAACCAAAAAAATTAATATGTGACAGATAATTTAAATTTATGTCTCTGACATGTCATACTTTGTTTACTTCGTTTCCATGGTGATTATTATAGATACATTTTTGTGGGCTCACACATTATTAGCGTCTTCGGTCTCCATGTTGAACTAATATCCCTAATTCTTATTTATCCATTTAAATAAAAAAATGCACTCTGATGGCGAAACTTTCTTAAACGGGCGGCAATAAAAGCTCTCAATGTAAAATCTTTAAAATGCAAATCTACTGACACAATAAAAACAATTAAGTACATAATTTTGTAGATTTAAGTTTACCTTATAAAATTTTTGAATGGTAGGTGTGGTAATGGTAATGGTACTCGTATATATTATTCGGAATCAAAAAAACAAAAATCCCCAAAACCGCTACCAGATATTTATCAAACTTATGAAATGTCACTTCACTTGAAATTCTGATGTTTAGGGACCTGTATCTCGGAAATGCCACAGCCGAAATTCGTAACTCAAAGAGACTTTGGAAGATCGTTTCTTGTAGAATCAGGGAGGGAGGTTAATTTTAAACGTTAAAAGTTAGACGAGGTAAAAAAAACTGATTTTCTAAAGGATATACAGGGTAAAGAAAAAAACACTGTAAAATAGTTGCATTTCAACCCACTGCATTTGGTAGCTAGGGTAATTTCAGAACATTCGTTCTTCTGAGATTTGAAGGCAATTTTATTCCCGCAAAACACTGAAACTTATAAGAATGTGCAAACTTTTTGTAAACGCCCCGTAACTCTTCTCGTAGGCCAAAAAACAAAAAAGCACCAAAAACGTTCCGACATATCAAGCTTGAACCTTCAATATTCTAAAAATAATGTATCTCATTAAAATCGGCAGCGGCATTCTCGCGATGCAGGACAACTTATAAGAAAACGCAAACTTTTTGAAAAACCCCCTTAATTTTTTTTGTAGGCCAAAAAACAAAAAACTGCCAAAAACATCCCGAGATATCGACCATCGCTCTTAAATGTAATTACAATAAAAGCCTTAAAGTTAGAACACCCGCCATGACGTCCTTATTAACAAAATATTGATCAGTTTTTCAGTAAATTTTTTGCCATTTTTGTACAACGTGGAACAGAAAGGTTTTGTTAAACTTGAGTGTAGGCCGCTGATTTTACAATCATTTGTCTTTTGGAGATAATTTACGTCATTAAAATCGGCAGAGGCATTCTCGCGATACAGGGCAACTTATAAGAAAACGCACACTTTTTGAAAAACCCCCGTAATTTCTCTTGTGGGCCATAAAACTAAAAATCGCCGAACATGTCCCGAGATATTAGTCAAGATGCTCAAATCTCATAGGAACGAATGTTCTGAAGATACTCTAGCTACCAATTGCAGTGGGTTGAAATGCAACCATTTGGCAGTGCTTTTTTCTTTACCCTGTATATCATTTAGAAAATCACTTTGGTTTAAAACTAGCCTCCCTCCCTGATTCTAGAAGAAACGGTCTTCCAATGTCTCTTTAAGTTATGAATTTCGGCTAAGGCATTTCCGAGATAGAGATCCAGATCCCTAAACATGACGAAACATTTTGCCGTATCGATCTTTTTTGTTAGCAGTGTATTTATACAGCTTTATAATAGTTCCTAATAAGCCCAATGTTCAATCATCGAAAATGCCCAGAAGCACGACAGTTCATATTTGAACGTCGTCGGTACTTCTAAGCCTACAACCGGATCTTATCTTAAATTGATTTCACTGTCCGATAGAACTTCTTAAACTACGAAGAGAATAGAGGTTATTTTCAAAAGAATAGAGTTCCTAGGTTGATAATTAGAACAACGCGGTACGGCCGACTCGAACGAATAATAGAATGTTGATTGGGTATAACTGTAGCGATAAATAATGCGCCTTTATGCAAAAATGAATGACGTAGGATCAGCAGGAAATAAGCTTCAATCCATATTAAGCTAAGCTATTTTATTCCTGCTAAGTATCTTCGATTAATTTTCATCTGTGCACACCAGGGAAAGTGGCTGGACGCTTTGAAAGTAAATATTCTGATATTACCTATTGAGGCTTTATATTATATTTGAAAGTAACCAGTAGTTCTAGTACTACTTGCCCCCTGTTCAGTGACTTGAACAAATACAAATTAGCAGTTTGACGATTGATAAGCGAGCAAATTATTGGTTTTAAACCCACCTGCACCGTACGAGAATCTTTAAAACCGTTATAGCATAGCTAAATAGTTTTTTACATTACAGAAGGCATATTATGCAGATCGAGCTCAATAAATAAAGCAAAAATGGCGAACGGTAAACCGAGAGAGTATCGAGTAAAGTCGAACAACCTTCAGTGGCCTTCGGCTATCGCTTTGCTCGGGGAGAATTTAGAGCAATCAACCGGATTAATGTCCCAAGTGTGATACGTAAAGTATTAGCGACCTAGCAATTTGTGTTTGAAAGCTTTCAACATAAATCGCAAATCATAATTCTCTCAGCTTTTGCTTTGCAACGCTTCAGCACCCATTTCCTTCCTCATACATGCCTATCTATAGGTACGTAAAAATTTCTTCATCGCACGGCCTTGGCCGAGAAAAAACCACGGTCAAGCTTCCTAGACTCGGACAATAGATGCATAATTGAGAGTCCAAACAAAAACCTTATAAGGTCGAGATTGGTTATTTGCATGTACCCAGTAATTAGATTAGCTTACGAAGCGTAGCATTATTAGGTTTTTTTGTCAATCTTTATATTTGTTTTTCATTGTTTCGTGATAATAATTAGTCATTATTCACGCCAATATTTTCTTTTATATGAGAAAGGTTTATCACAGTTTCCTTCCACTCCCCAATAAATATTCCTCTGATACAATTATTGCTAAATCGTTCATTTATCATCGCGAACTGTTCTGGAGCATGTACTTATAGAGGAACTGTCAATAAGGTACGTTATTTATACCCTCTGCGAACCGGATTTAATGATATACGACTCTTCGCAGCTTCTGCATGGTGTCAAAGGTCTTATTTATGGCGTCGAATATGACCTAAAATGGATTTAAGGACGGTTATTAACATATATGGCTTTGATTAAGTGTCCGCACTGGATTCAAAAAGGCCGAAGATTAAGAGGGTTAAGCAGTGGGGTTAAGAAAGTTGGAAATGGTTTTTGCAAAAAAAATCATTTTATATTAAATTATATAGAAGGTGCTTGGGTGGCCATAATTCTACGAAATTGTTTAAATAAAACTAACCTTCTTCCCGTCTTCTTGACAAATGAAAATTCTTACTTTCGAAATATTATGTCACTAGTGGTAATAGCGCTGCTAAGATGTAAACAAAGTAAACAGTAAAATATTAATTACAATGCTAAAAATAGATTTTTTTTGTCAATCAAACGTCGGCAAAAAAATTCAATAGAACTTTCACAAGATACAAATCACTCAAGCCTCCAACGATTACTTTGAAAAGGGAAAAAAAAAAGATGGAAGCGAACAAATAATTAACTTTTGGAAAAAAATTATACAGAGTCACTTTTTTTCGTAAGAGGTCTGAGAAACTAATAAATATAGAAAGTGTATTAAATGAGTTTTAGTAGGTAAATTCAAAACCATTTCCCCATTTTTCAAAACATTTATGACACTCTGGAGCTGGCAAAACCCAAATTTTTACTATTTCCTTAAATCAAACAAAGTTTGGTTCTAACAAAATGATGTGAATATAAAGGTAGCACATAATTTTAGACTAAACAAGCTGGGTTTGTCTCATTTTTCCAGACAGCTGCAATTGCTTGAAAAAGAAAAAAAGTTAGTGTTTAAAAAGATCTCTCTTATAAGCTTTCAGGGCGCGTCAAAAAAAATTGGTTCAATGGAATTTTTCCTGACGTTTCGTCTACAGATGCCACCCTAATCAACCTACTGCAGCGCGACCGCGGGGGAATAAATACCACGGAGCTCACCACAGTCGAATCAGTCAACGTAGGGAAGCACGGGAGATCACTTCGCCCATTGCCTCATCACCTTTGATTAATGTCTGCCGCAGCTGTAGACGAAACGTCAGGAAAAAATTTCATCGGGCCACGGCACCAAAGCTTTAGATTGTAAAGATTTTTTATTAGTTTTAAACTGTTGCCAAAAACTGGATGGCTGCTCTTCAAAATGGAGAACTTTTTCACTCCAATTTATGTCACAATTAAAACAATGACAGCTGTCTGTCAAAAAAAAACCTAATTAACCATTCCAAAATTACGTTATTTGACATAAGTGCCCCTCAAGGCAATATGGCGAACCACCCCATCAAAACATCAGGCAAAACTTAGAATTTCCTCTTGATCATCATGAGTAATATAGCCCTAAGTGCCCTATCTGAAGACATCTGTCAACAAGACCATTGTTAATTTTGTATTAAAATAATTTTGTTTGTGAATTTCTCGAAAACGGTTGGAGTTTGCAAAAAACTTGCAATACATCGTTTTATTTAGAGAAATTTAGCTGAAAACGAGTTCAAACTTCAGTGGATTCTCTTTAAAAGTAACAAACATTCAGAGTACCTCGAGAACGTTAAGAGGCTCATAGATCTATTTTTGAAAATAATTTTGTTTGTGAATATCTCGAAAACGGTTGGAGTTTGCAAAAAAAAATGCAATACATCGTTTTATTTAGAGAAATTTAGCTGAAAACGAGTTCAAACTACAGTGGATTCTCTTTAAAAGTAACAAACATTCAGAGTACCTCGAGAACGTTAAGAGGCTCATAGATCTATTTTTGAAAATAATTTTGTTTGTGAATATCTCGAAAACGGTTGGAGTTTGCAAAAAAAATGCAATACATCGTTTTATTTAGAGAAATTTAGCTGAAAACGAGTTCAAACTTCAGTGGATTCTCTTTAAAAGTAACAAACATTCAGAGTACCTCGAGAACGTTAAGGGGCTCATAGATCTATTTTTGAAAATAATTTTGTTTGTGAATATCTCGAAAACGGTTGGAGTTTGCAAAAAAATTGCAATACATCGTTTTATTTAGAGAAATTTAGCTGAAAACGAGTTCAAACTACAGTGGATTCTCTTTAAAAGTAACAAACATTCAGAGTACCTCGAGAACGTTAAGAGGCTCATAGATCTATTTTTGAAAATAATTTTGTTTGTGAATATCTCGAAAACGGTTGGAGTTTGCAAAAAAATTGCAATACATCGTTTTATTTAGAGAAATTTAGCTGAAAACGAGTTCAAACTTCAGTGGATTCTCTTTAAAAGTAACAAACATTCAGAGTACCTCGAGAACGTTAAGAGGCTCATAGATCTATTTTTGAAAATAATTTTGTTTGTGAATATCTCGAAAACGGTTGGAGTTTGCAAAAAAAATGCAATACATCGTTTTATTTAGAGAAATTTAGCTGAAAACGAGTTCAAACTTCAGTGGATTCTCTTTCAAAGTAACAAACATTCAGAGTACCTCGAGAACGTTAAGAGGCTCATAGATCTATTTTTGAAAATAATTTTGTTTGTGAATATCTCGAAAACGGTTGGAGTTTGCAAAAAAAATGCAATACATCGTTTTATTTAGAGAAATTTAGCTGAAAACGAGTTCAAACTACAGTGGATTCTCTTTAAAAGTAACAAACATTCAGAGTACCTCGAGAACGTTAAGAGGTCCATAGATCTATTTTTGAAAATAATTTTGTTTGTGAATATCTCGAAAACGGTTGGAGTTTGCAAAAAAAATGCAATACATCGTTTTATTTAGAGAAATTTAGCTGAAAACGAGTTCAAACTTCAGTGGATTGTCTTTAAAAGTAACAAACATTCAGAGTACCTCGAGAACGTTAAGAGGCTCATAGATCTATTTTTGAAAATAATTTTGTTTGTGAATATCTCGAAAACGGTTGGAGTTTGCAAAAAAATTGCAATACATCGTTTTATTTAGAGAAATTTAGCTGAAAACGAGTTCAAACTTCAGTGGATTGTCTTTAAAAGTAACAAACATTCAGAGTACCTCGAGAACGTTAAGAGGCTCATAGATCTATTTTTGAAAATAATTTTGTTTGTGAATATCCCGAAAACGGTTGGAGTTTGCAAAAAAATTGCAATGCATCGTTTTATTTAGAGAAATTTAGCTGAAAACGAGTTCAAACTTCAGTGGATTCTCTTTAAAAGTAACAAACATTCAGAGTACCTCGAGAACGTTAAGAGGCTCATAGATCTATTTTTGAAAATAATTTTGTTTGTGAATATCTCGAAAACGGTTGGAGTTTGCAAAAAAATTGCAATACATCGTTTTATTTAGAGAAATTTAGCTGAAAACGAGTTTAAACTACAGTGGATTCTCTTTAAAAGTAACAAACATTCAGAGTACCTCGAGAACGTTAAGAGGCTCATAGATCTATTTTTGAAAATAATTTTGTTTGTGAATATCTCGAAAACGGTTGGAGTTTGCAAAAAAATTGCAATGCATCGTTTTATTTAGAGAAATTTAGCTGAAAACGAGTTCAATCTACAGTGGATTCTCTTTAAAAGTAACAAACATTCAGAGTACCTCGAGAACGTTAAGAGGCTCATAGATCTATTTTTGAAAATAATTTTGTTTGTGAATATCTCGAAAACGGTTGGAGTTTGCAAAAAAATTGCAATGCATCGTTTTATTTAGAGAAATTTAGCTGAAAACGAGTTCAATCTACAGTGGATTCTCTTTAAAAGTAACAAACATTCAGAGTATCTCGGGAACGTTAAGAGGCTCATAGATCTACTTTTGAAAATAATTTTGTTTGTGAATATCTCGAAAACGGTTGGAGTTTGCAAAAAAATTGCAATGCATCGTTTTATTTAGAGAAATTTAGCTGAAAACGAGTTCAAACTTCAGTGGATTCTCTTTAAAAGTAACAAACATTCAGAGTTTTTATCGTTTCTAGGTTCCGAGATTTAACTGATTAAATTTCTCATTGATTAGTGTAGAGTGACATTTGCCATTTTATAGCAAAGCCATTTATGACAATAGAACAACAGTTTCTCAATTAAGTGTGAGTCGTCTCAAATACTGCTCAAAACGTTAATCACCATTTTGCTTAGTTTCATAACAATCTTATAAGAAGTGAAAAACTGCTAAAATTTTGTAAAAATTATCTAATGTTTTTATTTGATCGAACATTAAGTCAACTAAATTAAAAACTTTGAACAAATTAAGCAGGTATTTTGTGGCCGAGAATGCTCTATTTATCGGTGTCAATAGTATCGTTATACCATGTTTAGTTTTCGAATTATATAGATATAAGTATTAAAATGTCGATAAAAAGTGGAAAAATTAGGTTTTTGGCGCCATTTTGAAAAGGAAGGAAATTACTGAAAATTTCAAAATTGCAAATTTTTTACATACTTTTGTCCCCTTTTTCATATGAGACTATTTTTGATAAAATCTATGACAATCAATTTTGGCTGAAAATTTTCACGACCTACCCCCTTTGAAAATTTTGAAATTTTTACATTTTTCTGTTTATCTTGGAAACGGTAAGGTTTTTCGATATGCAGGTTAATGTGATGTATGAAGAGGTCATTAAGGGCTATCAGATTCATGATTCAGAAAGAAGCTAGCTTTCACGGTTTTCGAGAAAATTAAAAAAAAGTGCAAAATTTGTAGCTTATTTTTGGGCCACCCGTGCTCAGTTATTGTTCTAGGCAGAGCTTCGAAAATGAGCTCTACGTGTAGCTCTATTCTTTTTCTTCCTTAGTTCTTCTTATACATTTTCTGTTAAATCTTCATCGAAACGAGATATTAGCTGTTAAAGACAGCAATGCACGATTTTTATCTCAAAATTTAGTTTTTTGGGCCGGTTTGAGAGCCCCATATGTTTAACATAGAATTTTCTATATGTGTCATATAAATCTATAGTAATAGATTTTATTTGTTATTTCGAGTCGTTTTATAATGAATACGACGTTGATTTCTGTTTGAGATAGTATAGGGTGGCTCAAAAAATTATGCAGGAAGCTAATATATGCTAATAATGCAGAAAAGGTCCAGAAGCAGTGTGTATTTTACATAGAAAGGGTGGATTATTTAGTACGTAGGCAAGGCGGAATAAAATGTTAGATATAAGCGATGAAAGTTTTATTAAAACTTACCAATAAAAGCAATTTTATAATTATGCAAGGAGTCTGGGGTTCCTATATGAGTATTTACTGCGAACTATTTCCTTCGCCATTTTATCCACAAATTGTTAAAATACACTAAAATTAATCTACTTTTTTGGCTCCTCGCATAGCTTTTGCGATAAATCCACATTAAAACGCGATATAAGCTGTTGAAGGCTGAAATTCACGATTTTTATCTAAAAATTTAGGTTTTTGGGCCAGTTGGGGAGAGTCTCATATGCTTAATATAGAAATATCGACTTTTCCCATATAAATCAATAGTAATCGATTTTATTCGTAGGTTCTAGTAGTCGTATGATAAACAGGGCATATATTTACGTTTTAGATAGTGTTTACGTTTTAGATAGAGTGTCCTAAAAAAATGTTGTAACCTGGGATTTTAGGATTTTTGCATGTAAATCGATATCAGTTAATTTATTGCTTAAGTTTTATGATAGAGCGTTGATTTCAGTTTTAAATAGTATACGGTGTCCCAAATAATGCTGCAACATTTAACTTTAATTTTTTTGTTTACTAATATTTTTTTTTGTAAGGTTTATTCCCTTATTATAAATAGTGCCTTTGATTTCTGATTTAGCTACTATAGGGTGACCCAAAAATTGACAAATATTACATTTTTAGGGACAATCAAAGTTAGAAAACTAAAAATTTCAATTGTAGATTCTGTTCACAATCACAAACAATATGTCATAAATGGGAACTTTGACATTGGTACTCGTGGTATCATTTTATATCTTTTTATGAATTTTAGCACGTTTTTTACCTGTTTACCTATTACTTAATATGAAATAAGGTATTTGAGACGTTTCGACATTTCAGTAACTTTTAGGTATCTTCAGGTTCTTTGTTAATTATTTTACGGCAGTTTGGGCTACATCTGAGGAACGTTCGGATATTTCCTAAAATATGGGCGCTCCGCGCGCGTGGCCTTACCCTACAAAACTTCAAAAGTAGACTTCAAAAGTCAAAGACTTCAAAAGTCAAAGACAAGATTTCTGCTGACCCACTTGTTTAACTACAAGTTATCTCCTTAAAGCCCGAAAGCCCCCAATCGGCCTAATTCAAAAGCTTACTTGTTACCTTGCGAATTGTTCCATTCTTGTACAACTTTCAAACGATAAAGTTGTAGAGATAAAAGGTGCAAACAATTTTACCCTAGATAAGATGGAATAATCAGATTTTTTCGACAGCTGTCATACTTACATTATGATAAAAAGGGAAAAAGAGAGAACGAAGTAGATAAAAACGTATTCAAAATTGAGCGAGGCAAATCAGATGAGTTTCCAAAACGACAGAAAATGAAAACAGCTCGGAAAAAACGACGAAACGAAAAACGAGAAGAAAAAAAACTTGAAACAATATTAAAGAGACAAAAAGAAGGGTGCACAAACAAGGAAAACACACGTATCTAAAATTGAATTGGGTCAGTGAAATGTACGCAATAAAATACACTGCTCGAAAACTCGTTTCGAAAAAAGTTCCGTAAAGGCTAAAGATCAAACTGAAAAAGTAAATAGAAAAAAGAATACAAAAAACATAAAACGAAAACAAAAAGAAATTAGAAAATGAGCGAACGAACAATGGAAAAACTCCAAATTAGGCCGATCAGTCTAAAACACTTCGTAAAATGCAACTGAAAAAGAAAATAAATAAACAGCTCAAAACAAAAATAAAAAAATGAAAAAAAAAAAAACAGATTGAACAAAGAAGGGAAAACACATATCCAAAATTGGGCCGTGTCACTCAAATACATGGTTTAAAACGTCACAAAAATATACTGCTTGAAAGCAGCTTAGAAAGACTTAAACAAAGAGTTTTATTGAAAGAAAATAATTTTGTTAGAAATTATAACGACTTAGCTAGAGGGATTTAATAAAAAACTTTCAAAATTTGATTTTTGACAATTATTTAATGAGTCATAAAACTCAACAATTTTTAAATTAGTTTTAAAAACTGCTTTTTTTTTCTTTTTTAACGTACATCGTAACTCTGCTAGTTTCTGAGATCTCTTCATTGGTCATGGAAAAAACTCGCTCTGCATTTGTATGAGCTAAATTTTATTGTTTTTTTTTAATTTTGAAAATTCCTTAACTTAAAATTTTCTTAAAATGATAAAGAAGAAATTATGTTTTTAACTCTATTTCGATTCCTTTTGTCTATAGTGATTTTCGTACGTGTTGCACACTATAATTTTTCTACGCCTGCGACTTTGCTTCATAAATGATCATTCGTATTATAAAATAGTGTACAGTACAAAGTGGATTTTGCACACGCTTCGGTATGGGAGCATGCGCAAAGTGCACTTTGCGCACGAGTCGGGTTTCGACACGAGCTCTAGGCGAGTGATATGTCACAAGAATGTGAAGAGGGATTTTCGTACGTATTGCAGTCTATATTTTTTCTACCACTGCGATTTTGCTTCATAAATGATCATTTGTATTCTAAAATATATCCAAGGTGTGTGCAAAACAATCAGAAGCACCCATATCGAAGCGTGTTCAAAGTGGACTTTATACAAGCTTCCATACCAAGCTGATTTGCAACAGTACTTAGTAGTGCGCATTTGTTCATTTTCGAAGCAGTGGTAGAAAAATTAAATTTTTATAACAAAAATTCAAATTGTGGAACAAAATCGATACAAAAACTTAATAAACAACAGGAACTATCAAAAGCGATCAAACAATTTTGGCTACTTCACAGTCCTGCAAAAAGCAATTTATTGCATTTTAAAACACGCTCTATTAAATTATTTAATTTTTAATTTTATCTAAGCAAATTGCAAAAACAGCTTTCCCATTCCAAAGTTTTTTTTTTGCTTTTTAAGGTATTGTTACAATTCACGACAGCTAAAACGTTACATGATCTAATCTTTTGGGCACCAAGCTATACAATACTGGAAGAAATACAGCACGACTCCAATAATGTCATATTCTGCACGACCGGCACCATCTCAGATTTCTTTCACCTAACATCATTCATCCATAAGGACATGTTTAGTAGATGAGGTGAAAGAAGTAGGTGCCGCACGATCTCGATTTGCTTCACTTCTTCCGCTGATGGTACCGGCGGTAAAGGTACCGCACCCGTACATATGTGAAGGTCATCACGAAAAATGCCTGTTAATGACGAGGAGGAATGCGTGCTCTAGTCAGATTACAAGAGTCACGAAACATCCCAATTACTGTACGTTAATTCGGTTCGTGTTGGGCAGAAGTGGGTACTTTGATGGAAATGGATTTCGAATGGTCGGTTTTTCTCATCTTAACACGTGTCACTCGCCGTACGATCGGATTTATATTTGTGGGCTTGAGCAACGAAAAAAGACGATTTTAATTCGACAGAGTAATACGTAGATAACAAAAAAGCGGTACAAGAGAAAGTAGTTATAGGATTATTAATATAAGACTGCGGGAATCCCGAAAGATCTCACATTCGGGCCTTTCATCGCCGAATGAAATTTCCAATTATGTCGAATCCAGTACCAAAACATTAAACAAAATCCCAACCGTGGGCGTTTCTTAATAAGTACATCCACAATATCGGTTTATTTAAATCAGCACCAATCCATCATACTTCGCCGATCATACATCACTACCACCCAAGACCGGTACTAACATCTTTCATGATTTATTGATCTTAGGTATGAGACTGTGAAAACAGATGACGCATTTCTCAAAAACCAACGTAGTCCTAAAAAAATGAACATTATTGTCTTAGTACTACCCTATTGACAGTGGTGGGTTAGGCATGATTGCTATTGTTTTAAGTAAAGATTTAATAATCTTGTTGATAAAAGAAAAATTATTATTAGAGGTATACCGAAAGCCAGGCCATAACTTCGGTTAAAGGAATGTTAACATTTTTTAATGTAGAACGTCGCACTCGAATCCTAATTACCATCATAAAACAATTGGATTAACTACATTATTAATAAATTGATAATCAACGTAATTAAGGAGCTTTAGTAAACAATATGTAAATGAGGTGATTTTACGTTTCTTGAAAATCGCAGGACAAAAGCCGGAATTAAACAACTCGGCGTTGCATGAAATGAAGGGAAATTAAGAGGAAAAAATAATGCAATTCTGCTGTTTTTTAGCTCTACGTTAACGATCATTAAATGTTTCGTTATTGAACGTATAAAAAAACGAAAATTATTTGCCATTATTAATATTAATATTATTACGTCTTACTAATTATCGCGACAAGAATATTATATGCAATAAAGAATTCATTTACATGATGGTAGAAGTATGAAAATTTAAAGTGTCAGGAAAATTGTTCGAAGCAGAACAAAAAGATGTGTTAAATTAATTTTAATTTCCCCTTAGAAAATGTTTTTTTATAATAAAAAAAAGCAGGAAGAGTTGGGGGGGGGGGATTATGGGCCCTCTTTGTATGATCCTATAAAGCTATGATAAATTTTCTTGTCGCAAAACAGACTCAGGGCAATCTATTCTGTTCTTGTGCAGCCATAATACTCAATATTAATAATAATAGCGTCGTAGGTATACAATAATTTCGAGCAAAACCACAAACAATTAGCAATTAATTATATTTGTGTTACATAAATCAAAAACACGTTTCATTGAGATCGTAAAAATCGTGGCCTACAATGAACGGGAAACGAAGCAAATCGCGAAACGTGGACAACCGAGTGGTGTCGAGAACAGTTGCGTTATGACTCATTTTTTTATTGATTGAATATCGATATTTTTTACTTCACGTCAGGTTCATATTATGATTAATAATTACTGCGTCACACATAAAGTATCTTTAGGAGGCGTTTTATGAAATTCTATTATTGGATCTTAGACTTTGACAAAAATATAAACAAAAGATAGAAGCTCGAATGGATAGAAATAGTTGTCAATAGAGAGGAAGTAACGCCACTTCTTAGAACGTCAAATGACAGTCAAGAAAACTCATAAATATCTAAATGGAACTGTGTAAAGCTTGTCAAAGTGGCGCGATTATTAAAGAAGAAATCGAAAAAGAGGCTCCACAACCAATGTAAAAAAAACTTTTAAAGAAAACTCTCGTAATCACCGCAGTCGATAAAACATATAAAAAGGGGAAATTTCACCTCAAGAAAACACTTTTTGTTTTGAAAATTTTCATACTTAGACCACTGTTCTTCAATAGCTAATAAGTCACGAAAAAACTGTTTTTATAAAAGAAATTTGCAACAATGATTACAGAAAACTGAAACGTTATATCGAAATTTGTCATTGTGGTGAAATGATCTCAAAAAGTTGCTTGAGAAATGTTTTCACAAATTTCCATTATCTTCAAAAATAAAGATATTATGTAAATGCATTATTATTGTTTTCAAAAATTTCTGAGAAACTTGAAAGAATAAAACCGCATAGTTTTTGCAATTATTTTACTAACATAACTGACTAAAATACGTAATAAGCCTGTTGATATTTTATTAAGAGTCGGAACTATATTTTCTTTTTTTACTTCAAGAGCTGCTGCTTGAAGAATCAAATAATATTTAATAAAAAAATATGTTTTCGTTGCTCGTTAGATGTGCTAATAAAATTTCAACATTTGTCCCAATATTCAATTTCAATTTTCATCTAGTAATCTAAATAAATATGCACAGAAAAAAGCCCAAATAATAAAAAAATACATTCTGAAGTGTTTTCGGGCTATAAAGCCGTGATCCAATGGAATTTTTTCCTGATGTTTCGTCTACAGTATAAAACGGAATTTTTGAGTTAAGGTCTAACCCTTAGTTAAAACTCGACCTCGGGTTAAACCGTTTCAAAAATTGACGAATAAACAGTGTGATTTACGTCAAATACGGAGTGTAAAGCTGAAGCCAAGTTTAAACTTAAATTATTCGCTCAACTGTTAGTCAAAAACAAAATGTGTGACGGTGTAGAGCAACTTCATTTTAGATCTGATTTCTTTCCGATTTCTGATTTTTTGCTGACTCTTTTTCCATATTTACCTCTATTTTCTTTTCTTTTCACGATATAGTGCCATTTTTGTGAAATTCAAGATGGCACCTGCAAGATTTTCAGAGCCCTTTTGCTTTTTGAGATACAGAATGGAATTGAAAGTTATCACTTTTGACACAACCTCGTAGAATCCAGTGGCGTAGCTTATTTTTAAGTGCAAGGAATAATTTTGCCGCAATAAAACAAACATTATTTTTAATTTAAGAGACACCGTTTATATTATTTAAAATGTTTTCCAATGTGGCCCAATGGAATTTCCTCCTGGCGGTCCGTCTACAGCTGCGGTAGACATTATCAAAGGCGATGAGGCAATTGGAAAAGTTTCTCTCTTTCATTATAATTTTCATATCCTTTATTGATATTTCTCAGCCATTTGTATGATCTTGGGATTTTTTTTGTAATTTCAATTAAGGTCAAAGCAGCCACAGAACTTCATCAGCATTTCATTTGGAGCATATCAATGGATTTTCTTCGTTAGCTTAAAGTAATCGTGCACTTTTTAGAACAAGCCTAGAAGCACGGCAAGTTAATAAACCTTGACACCGCTTGACAGCACGGTTACCAGGGAAACCGTCGCTGTAACCAATGAGAATTTACTTCCCGCTACAAAGGATAACAATAAGTTTTAGGCTTACCAATGTTTCTCTACCAGCGTCACTCGGATTACTGTTAATTGACGATTAGTGTCAGTTAGAAAACTCAAAAATCATGTCAATGATACAATTAATAATTAACCATTGGTAATCTAAAGCAATTTATAATTAATAAGACAAAATCAAGAGATCATTTACTATTGGAAGTAGTAAATATGCCAAGACCAGTCTTAATGGAAGACATAAATCAGGAGCTAAACGTTGTAAGTCAGAGAGGCGATGACTTATGCCCAATGGAAGTGTGTAAAACCAGATGAGCCGCCCCATAAAAAATTGTCGTTTTGTTTTCTTGATCATATCTTTGAAAAGCGTGGTGTAAGAACCGGCGCGACGATGAGGCCATCGCGGATTTTTTTAAACCGATATGAGCAGGGAATAAAATTAGAAGTTCTGAAATGAAAACCATCCGGAATGGGTCGGGCGACGTCGAATTAATGCAAACGACACCGGAGTTATGTCAGGCCCTAATTACAACTCATAAAAATCGTTAACGTATTCATTGAGCTCGGTCGATAAAAAGCTGCACGGGACAAATTCGATTGCACGAAATTTCAATCCACCGTTGCAATAAAATGGCCGACTTGATTTGAATAGTCGACTCGTAAACATAAACAACTATCGAGATGTCGCCACGGCCGTCGTGAAGATTTAATTAATGATAGTGGTGATTATATTTCCACAGTGGCGGAGCGCCCTCTAGCAGCCAAGAAATTCACAACAAGTCTTTGTGTAGTTATTACCGAGTCGTAAAATTAAAAATTTACATCCCTACTTTTGATTACAAGCTGTTTTTCAGGCTTTGAAGCCGTGGTCCAATGGAATTTCTTCCTGACGTTTCGTCTACAGCTGCGGTAGACATTATCAAAGGCTCTGAGGCAAGGGGCGAAGTGATCTCCCGTGCTTCCCGACGTTAACTTCGACTGTGGCGCGCTCCGTGGTATTTATTTTCCCGTCGTCGCGTGTAAGGACTGGGGTGGGGGTTTCGGCGCACTTGAAGAATGTCGTAAAACTCGCTTCCAGTCTGCATTTAGAAACGTAATTTCCTCCTTCGTATTGAAATTGTTGTCGTGTTTAAAGATCAATGGGCTCTATCGTTAGTCTCCGATAGAAACGATGCGATTGATGTAAGAAGTGCTTTTCCAGTATCCTGTCGATCCTGTCCGTTATTTTGTATGGTAGACTAGTCCCAACACGCTTTTCTTCATCTTCTCCCGTTGTTCTACATTCCTTGGACAGAAGGCCCTATCGAACTTGTGCTTGCTGAATCTCGCTTCAATTCAGCAGGCTCACAAATTCTCTTGGCTCTCACAGACAGAGTATTTAGGATCTATTTGGGATGATAAATTGTTCCGTTATTGTGGTATTTTACAGCAGCGCGACGGCGGGGGGATAAATACCACGGAACTCACCACAGTCGAATCGGTCACCGTCTGGAAGCACGGGAGGTCACTTCGCCCATTGCCCCCAGAGCCTTTGATAATGTCTGCCGCAGCTGTAGACGAAACGTCAGGAAGAAATTCTATTGGTACACAGCTTCAAAGCCCCCGGAAAACACTTTAGGTTGTATTTTGACCGGCCGAGAAAGCCTTAACAGAATTATACGATTTTTCACCAGAGTTAGCGCCTGGCATATACCTAATTCATTTATTATCGTCGTCCTATTTGCTCAAATGCCGCAGACGCCATCAAGATGTCTAACAATCTTCCAAACATAGTGATTTAGGTGTAGCGTCCTCAAGATTTTAATTTCTAGGAAAAAAGTAGCGGGGGAAGGACCCAAAATAAAACTTCTACGCTTCCGCAGAAATTGCCGACGTTTCGACGTTTATTTTACGTCTTTTTCAAGGCGATTCCACTCAAATTGCAGAACTTTTTCGTCAGATAGTAAAGATGTTTATTGTCCATCAGAACAAACACGCGGAGTGACGTACATTGAAACAAAAACGGACAAAGCGTGGACAAACATAAGGGAACCGTGCTTAGCAGTGTGTAGTAGGTACTCAACATGGTACCTAACATGACACCAAAGAGATAAATACAAAAAAAAAAGAAAATTTCGAAAGTAACTAGATGGCAATAATAAGTGAACGAGATATATTCTATAACCAACTATCTACAACTAACGAACAAATTGGTCCTGTTTTTTGAAAAAAAAAAATAAGAAATATAAGATATGGAGAGCCTGGAAAGTGGGTAGCAGGTGTAGGACAACTAAACAGCTACTTCATATTTGTGAATACGTCAACGTTTCGATTTTAATCTTCAGCCTTAATGTTTATTCAATAACAAGATTCAACACGTGAACAAAATCAAACAATATGTCATCCTTTAGTTTATCCTTAGAGTTTATCATTGAATAAAAACGTTTTAGCTCTGAAGAAGATCTGATAAAAAATCGAAACGTTGACGTATCAACAAGAAAGTCCTCCATCTACAAATAGAGTGTTTTTTCTTGTAATTAACGTTCCGAAAGCGAGTGAATATCGTTATGTTGCCCACTCAAATCGGTCTCTCTCGGCTTCTTAAGTACTTAGCAGCGAAAAAAATCAATTTAGTAGCGGCACGTATTTACGGTCAGTTAATAAAATGTAAACTAAAGTCGTGACTCCACCGCCTGCGTTCACGATCTATCACGTCGTGTCCGATGGGTTCTAATCCGGAAAGTATTCCGGTCGGGCTCTTCAAGAAGCTTAACAGCACGAACCCGCAGTTGTCAGCCTATCGGCAAAGCAAATTGAATATTGTTAACAATCTAAATAAGTAGGTACGCTGTGCCCTTAGGTCAAGTTAAGAACGTTGTTTTTTCTTTTGTAACTATTGGTATGTGAGCAACAGTTGGTGCGGAGTGTACTTTTACATTTGGACCTAGAGGGTAGGTAGGTAGGTATTATTGTAAGGAAGAAGAGATTGCGGGAATGGTACAGTGCTACCCTGATATATCATACCATAATCCCCAAGCACAAACAGGATTTTTTTAGCAAAAAAAAATAAATAAATTGCAATATTCTTGAATAAAATTAATTTTTCCAATTATCCGTAAAGAATTGTCCGGATTCCCAGGGAAGCCTGGAGTACGAGAAAATGAGGTTTGCCTGGATTAATGGGCGAGAAAAGAGATATTGACATGCCAGGGTTAAACGGATTATCAGGCCCAGGATTACTGGTCAGACAGGAGATGCAGGTCTTGTGACCAAGAGGATCAAAAGGCTGATCAGGACTTAAAGGCGAATCAAGAAAACCTGGACTTCCAGGAGGACTGAAAGGGTCGATTGGAAGGCCAGGACCACTTGGACACTTGGACAGCCAGGGTTAGATGGAAGAAGATAGATGGAGATAGATAGAAGGGCTATCCTGGTCCTCCGGGACCAGGATATTCCATATTTCCAATATTCCATATTTCCAATATAAGGGCTATCCTGGTCCCGGAGGACCAGGATAGCCTGGTCCCGGAGGACCAGGATAGCCCTTATATTGGAATAGCTGGAATGCCAGGCGAACCTAGTTACCTAGGTGACAAAGGAGATATAAGCCCGGTGGGCAGACCTGGATTGACGGGCCCCCCTGGTGTCCCAGGACTTAAGGGTAACGAAGGTATCCCGGGATTGCACGGATGGAAAGGAGAATCTGGGGCAGCTTCGGAGGAAATCCAAAAGGGTGAGCTAGGTATTCCCGGATTAACAGAAGCTCACGGTTTGCCTGGTCCACAAGGTTCAATCGCAGAAGATGGAGACCTAGCGTATCTGGGGCAAACCATACTGGGATATCCTGGTCAGAAAGGAGAACAAGGCGATCGAGGATTGGACGGTGTTCCGGGTATTCCTGGTGCAAGGGTGATACTTAGTGCAAATTATTTCTTCCAGTAGTCTAACAGAAATAAAATTTGAAGAATCAACACAGAAGGCGGCCCCATTGCATGGCTTGCAAAGTCACCTGATCGATGCGTTTAGACTTCTATTGAAGAAACAGTGATCAGATGGCCCTACTATCGATCATAAAAATGCTTGTAGATCTGTCAGTCGAGAAACTCTTATTAAAAGTCATGAATCACTCCTAAAGCGAATTGATTAGTGTGTTGAAGCTGGTGGGAACCATAATTGTAGGGAATTGTTTTTCTTAGGAACTGGCATTGACATAATTTCTGATACTCGTTACTCTGATAGTTACTTTATCATTTAAGATCTCCATAAAAATGCTGCTAAATATTGACAGTTTGAACAAAAATGTTTATTATTAAATAATTGGCAATATACAGTAATGAAAAACTATAGCTTTCCAATTGAAAAAATAAAATTGATTTTGAAATGACCATGATGACGTCACGTCGGTTAGTAACGTTGCCATAGTAGTATACATTTCCTATGCCCAAAAACCAAATCTAACCTTATTCAGTATCTTTTAAATCAAAATTTATCTGCATATAAGATTTATATGATCCACCCGAAGATTCAATAGCCTGTCAATGACTTTGTCTTCGTAAATTTAAATCGCTCGTTGTGTTCGAACTACCGGCACCTCCTGTTGCGACACTGAAACAGCAATTATTTCAATTATTGTTCTGACCGAAGTAGATCGGCCGGATTACACGTTGCAAACGATCAAATCAATCCGATTACGGATGCGTGTTCAACTCGGTAGTCGAGAATGGTTCCAAGTTCTAAGGTTCCAACGTTCATTAGCGCTTAACAGACGAGTGAACACGCTGCATCCCGGATGATGGGCGTCTAAACCGAGAGATCTTCAAGCCGAGGAAAATTACCATGCATCATGTAGCACGCTTGGGCCATTATTGAGCGAAAGAAGTGAATATTGCTCGTTTTGAGAAGATCTCGGGCCGCAGATTACTGTCAAAGCGTATACGACTAATTTGCTCGATAATGATTTGTGGGATTCTGTTAACTGTTCTTCGAGGAAACTATGTAAACTACCAAGTTCGGGTTTTTGGAAATTAGTAACCGCCTCCAAAGATTAGTAGTAGTTGCTGGAACTTTGCATATTATTATCTAATTAGCGGAAATCCCTTGAACGCTGAGTACTACCTATCAATTTACTTTCGATAGACAGTTCCTGCCTTCCCATTTGTTTTATTGTGAATCAGTTTTTGCTTGCTATATCGCTCATACTAACGAGCGCCTTTCATTTCCATCTTGGCTAAAAAATCAACTAGGTGGAAAGTGTATCAGAGTACCACAAAAACTGAATTCTTGATGCATAATCGAGCGTTTTCTTGCAAAGTCAGATTCCGATCGTATCCGAGATAAATGAGATGTAATTGTTTACTATTAATCTTGTTCAAAAGTAAGTGCTTAAATATTAGTTCCACGCACAAGTGCCCGAGTGTATTTTGCGAGGTAGTTTTTGTTCCAAGAACTTTTGTTTTATTAGAAATTGCGCGGCACTCTTCACGGTGGAAAATCAATAGCTGACGGATACAAAACTTTGTTTTGCTAAAATTGTTATTAGAATCTAGAAATTATTTACCACGCTTCGCTACTACTAATAAAAGGTGTTTAAGTTTAAACGGTTGTTCAATAATAATTGCCAGATCTGCAATTATTATTGGCGGTAAATACCATTAATTGCCATAGTCATAGTTTCTGGTATACCATAAGTGTAAAGTATGACTATCATAATTCACATTTTTTCTCTAAATTCTACGAATTGAGAGGGAGAGAAAAAAAATGACTAAGGCAGGAATGTTCCTTCTTTGCGACCTGCTCATATCGGTCTACGCTAGATTAATCGATTTGCGGTAGTTTCTTTCTCGATGACACTAATGACCGATTAAAAATGATTAGAGGCAATTTAGATAGTCGTTTAGATGGACACCGCCGATTTTTGGCAGCTTGCTATTTTAGGAAACTTGGTTTAATATCCCCCGGTAAACAAATTGGTGATGTTGTCGAAAACCGTTCAGTTCGCATTTTGTCGCTAAAAAAGAAATATATTTTGTATCCTGCCAGCAACAAATAGCGCTTTGAACCGAAATTTGAGTGTCACTATCAAATCAGGTCTATCAAACGGCAATAACTATTTTTTGACAATTTGGTTACATAAAAAACAAGAGAGTGAACTTGGATTTGAAGACAAATTCGGCGCAAGAAGGCGGTGTGATGTTAGGAAGGATTTCGACAAATGCTGCCACCTGTAAGTCGATGCGTGAAGTTTCAGCGCTGCCACCTGTAAGTCGGTGGATGAAGTTCCGCCACATGTGGAACCAAAATCTGTGAGCTGTTAGTTTGGGACATAATTAGATAAATCCGACGCGTTCTGGTATACCCATTTCATCAGTCCATTTACTTAGATTATGTTCTCTTTTTCTGTCAAAAATTCATGGCCTCCTAGACGACGTTTGCTATTTTCCAGGTTATAGTATGATCGGCATGACTGTTCGGTGTCAGTGCTAGCATTGTCTGATCTTTGCTCGTTCAGGGGACACAATAGGCGCTTTCCATCTTGCGGCGCAAATAGCTCGGAACAGTTCCGAAGCGTAGAGTTCGTTATTGTAATTTTCCCACACCTAGTTCCTTCATGCAGTTAAAATATCTCAACTCTGTATGGACTTGGCGCTCTGAGAGCGTGGCGCTCAGGTTCTTTATCAAGATCACTAAGTGGTAGTGCCTTTGGAGCTACTCGATCACACAATTTAAAGAAGAAAACTCACCGACACTGGGTGTCACGTCATCCGTCACTTGTCGGTTATGTCATTTTGTCTGTGCGTGTGTTCGAAATAACACGTGTTATATAAAATTTGTTTATAATTTTTATCTTTTTTCAGCTTAATCTTTTATGTTTTAGGATCAATTAGTAGAGAGAAGCTGGAAAGACTGACTTCGCTGAGGAGCGCTTCTCTACCTACTGCTTTGTTCCCTAAAAGTTCTAGGTCTTCGACCTCAAAAAGCCACAAGTCTCACCGCAGTTCTTCATTTTCACTAAGCCACAAGCCTGTAACTTTCAGTTTTGGCGGAAGTTCACAAAGAGATTCGGAATCAGAACAACAGGTTTGTCAAAACCTTTTTTCAGAAGGGAGTGTCAGTGGAATTCTCGTAGAAATAGATCTTTACTATTTAGGGCCAGAGGGTGTTATAAATACTCCAGAGGATTATTCTTCAATTTTAGCCATAGCACAAATGCTTGACACAGACGCACAGAAACTTAGCGAGGACATTTTACGTAGTTTGGGGCAACGCACTTGTCCATGTGTTGGTTTTATGCTGCACAGTTTGTTAGCCAATCGATGGGCAAACATTTCGTCCAAAGAGCCAAAGAAAAAACTCCACTTATCGAGGTAAGTCCATTGTCTAAAAATTTCCTTTTTACAGGGCCGCCAACTAAATGTGGAGTTACTGGCAATCTCCCAGCCACAATTACTAAGAGGTCACATGTAATGCTCAAGGCAGACCCAGTTGGATCTCCCAATTACGCAAAATATTCCCTTCGAGAGACATGAGGAGGAAATCTCATGGAAAAGAAGACACTCTCATTATAGCCGTAGCAGCAAAAGGCAACGCAGCGCTTCTCCACCTAAGACACCACATCGAAAAGACACAAACCTTCTACCTCTAGAAGTCCTACTGCTTTGTCCCCTAAAAGTTCTAGGCCCTTGGCCTCAAAAAGGTACAGGCCTTGGCCTCAAAAAGTTGCAGGCCCTCGCCCTTAAAAAGTTACACCTCAAAAAGCCACAAGTCGAACGACAGGGCATAGGTGGAGTTCTCCCATCACGACGACCAGGTTGGCGTCCCTTTCCACGCTGTCCAAGTTGTTGGTGCCGGTTATGTGGGTGGTCGAGTTGACGGCGTATTTGGCGGTTTTCAGTTTTTCCTGCCTCCTGAAATTTTGGACGTGAGACACCGCGATCTCGAAGATCAGGATTTTATCCGGATTGGACAGGTAGACCACTATATCTGGTTTATTGCTCGTGGAGGATCCTGCAGTGACCCTAATGTTTCTTCCGGCATGCTGAAACTCATGGTTGAAGGTCGCCCGCCCAAATTGCAGTTTTTGTGGCATTCGCGTGGTGCTCGCATGCAATTTAAGATGTTTTTTATTACCCAGTACACAACATAATCGTGTCTTGTGGTGTAGGCTGGCGTGACGTGACTTCCGCCTGACTAGTCCGATGATCAGGCCGTGTTGCTGCTCTTCCATCGCAGCCACCAGTACTCCCCTCCTCCATGAGTCAAGGTCAGGTGCACTGAGAGCGGGAAATGATATTTTCCTGTTCTCTTCTTGGCATGGTTCATGTTGCTCGACCATTGCTCTTCGAGGCGGCTGATATATTTTGCATGTACCAACCTCACAGTATTTTGGCAGCACTTCTTGATGTTGTTGGCCTCCTGGATGTCAACTTCATATTGCCGCAGTACCCATTCCATATCTGATAGTGGGTTCCTCCATCGGGCCCCTTTTAGGACTTGGTACCACAGCAGGCAGTTCTGGATGTGCTGGTGTTGTGTCACGTAGATGCCTCTACATATGTGGGTTAATTCGATTTCATGCTCGATTGATTTGAGTCCCAATCCTCCCCTATATGTCAGTAGGTATACTGCGGCGTTTGATGACGTCTTTCCTTTCACCTTGTGCTTGACCAAGTTCTTCCTGACGGTGTCGTTCACCGCCCTGCACCTTTCAAGTGTAGAGCTGCGTCTCTCATCTGGTGTTATGTTGGCGGTGACGTATACTACGGCGGGAATCACACAGGAATTGATGAGAGCCACTTTTTGGTGTGTAGTGAGTTCGAGGATTTTATTGAATGTTGTGTCATTCTAACCTTTTCCATTTGATCCAAGCCGAGGTATCTATATCCGTCTCTCACTTGCGGCAGAAATGGTGGTCCCTAGAGTACTGGCCGCACTTTGCTGCATTCAGGCTCAAGCCCACTTCGGCTGCCGCTTCTGCCAATTTCTTAGACATGGCGTACATGCTTTCCCTGGTTGGTGCGTGGCATTTTATATCGTCCATGTACGCCAGTACTTGGTGCTTGCCCTGCGTTTTCCTCACTATTTCTGGGTCTGTTAGTGTAGCTGCTGTGAGAAGAATAAACAGCAGCGGGCTTATAGAATGCCCCTGCGAATCGGGATGGAGTTTGATTTGTCCCTATTCAGGCGCACTCTCATTGACCAATGTTTTACTGCGGTCTTTATGTTGGTGTGGAGCGGCAGCACATCTATAAGCTTTCTTAGGCATTTGCGGTAAACAGTGTCATAAGCCTTTGTGAAATCAGCAAGACTTAACAGAGCTTTTCACTCTGTTAAGTCTTGCGACCAGTGATATGTTCTTGCTGACCAGCCCTCATGTTGTCTTGAGCAAGCTGTTCTGGAGGGAGCGCCCACTGGGGGAGTACTTCTTCAATTGTTCGAGTCATCACCGCCGTACACATTTTGTAATCTGTGTTCAGCAGCGAGATGGGTCTATAATTAGCAGGGTTGGTCGTATCTCTCTTTTTGTGGATAAGCACCACGTTGGCTCGGACGTCCGCTTCCAAGAATTTCTCTCTAGCTATCAGTATATTCGTTACGTATCTCTCCATGTACTCTCTTTCAAGTGCCTTTTGATGTTGTCGTCTGTCTGTTCCTGAGCCACGTGGTCAGCATTGTGTTTCCGGCCTCTTTTTTGTAGAGGTTGCGGTAGAAAATTTCAGCATCTTCAGGTTTTAGTCCCGTAGCAACGTCTTCTC
This sequence comes from Taphrorychus bicolor, assembly GCA_951812265.1. Lineage (NCBI taxonomy): Eukaryota > Metazoa > Arthropoda > Insecta > Coleoptera > Curculionidae > Taphrorychus > Taphrorychus bicolor. Next base: position 2,005,736 of record OX638305.1, on the reverse strand, counting down.
GCTCCTGGAAGATCTGAAGGGATGGTCTCTGATAGTATGCTCTTCGGAGCCGGTTTCTGCTTTCCAGTAGCTTCTCCTCCTGGAGACGCTTTTTCAAGATAGTTTTCCGTTGTTCTATGGACTTGATGTATTGTTCCAGGCTCATATTAACCTTTTACATAGTATGAGCTTTTTTGTGTAGCCTTTTTGTAAGTTTGTCCCCATTGAGTTGCCTGATTTCTTTGGCGTTCTTGAGATGCCTGTTTCACTTCGCTGTTTTCCCTTTCGTTGTTTGGTAGCGAGGCTTGGTTTCTCTTTATCGACGAATCCTTTATCTCACTTATCTTTATTCAAATCTCTACATTTACAAGCAATAGACTTAAAAAGTAAACAGCTGAATAAATGCTAGATTACACTAATTATAGCGCTTAAACAATCGATCAACGGCCAAACCGCTCCTTACGAACTAGTATCACAGAGTATATTTTATGTTATTTATACATATTTACAAGCTATTTACAGTGGCAAATACTTTTCATTAAGGCGTCGCATAAGGATGTTGGATGTCGAAACCGCGACGCTGTAGCTTATGCGGTTTGCCAGGGTTTTCAGTGCCCTTGGTGACACACCCGTAATCTCTCACGGAGGGTCCGGCAAAATGTGGAGTATGCCTCGGTGTTGATAATCCCCCATAGCATCCCACGACACAGGCTGCGAATCTAACATGGCACCGGTGGATTTCTCCCATCACACCGACCAGATTGGCGTCTCTCTCCACGCTGTCCAAGTTGTTAATGTCATTTATATGGGTAGTCGAGTTGACAGTATATCTGATGCTTTTTAGTTTTTCCTGTCTCCTGAGGTTTTGGATGTGGGACACCGCAACCTCGAAGATCAGGATTTCATCTGGATATCCAGTCAGATAGACCACTATATCTGGCTTATTGTGGTATAGGTTTTGCTCGGTGAGGATCTTAGTGCCCGCAGTAACTTTAATGTTTCTTCCGGCATGCTGGAACTGCTGATTGAAGGTCGCCCGCCCAAACTGTAGTTTTTTATGGCACTTGCGTGGAGCTCGCATACTAGTCAGGATGGTTTTTAGTATCCAATACACCACATAGTCGTGTCTGGTGGTGTAGGCTGGCGTAATGCAGGCACTGGCTACGTGATAAGCAGTCTCGTCGGTGTCGCAGCCCCTCCTGCACTTCCGCCTAATTGGTCCGATGCTTACGCCATGCTGCTGTTCTTCCATCGCGGCCCCCAGCACTCCCCTCCTCCACGAGTCAAGATCAGGCGCCGTGAAAGCGGAAAACGATATTTTTTTGTTCTCTTTAAGAGTCAATTTGCCGTAGTGCATGTTGCTCAACCATTGCTCTTCAAGGCGGCTGATGTATTTTCCGTGTGCCAATCTCACCGTATTTTGGCAACATTTTCTGATGTGGTTGGCCTCCTGAACCTCAACCTTATACAGCCGCAGTACCCACTCCATGTCCGATAGTGGGTTCCTCCATCCGGCCTTTTTCAGGGCTTGGTACCGGAGCAGACAGTCCTTCATGTGCTGGTGTTGTGTCAGGTAGATGCCTCTTCGTATGTAGGTTAGCTCAGTTTCATGTTCGACTGATTTGAGTCCCAAGCCTCCCCTATATGTCGGGAGGTATACTGCGGCGTTTGATGTCGTCTTTCCTTTCACCTTGTGTGTGACTAAGCTCTTTCTGACGGCGTCGTCTAGCGCCCTGCATCTTTTAAGTGTTGAGCTGCGTCTCTCGTCTGGGGTTATATTGGCGGTGACGTACACCACGGCAGGAATCACGCAGGAATTGATGAGGGCCACCTTTTGTTGTGTAGTGAGCTCCGATTCCAGGATTTTACTAAGTTTTGTGGTCAAGTTTTCCTCTACACGCCGAAAATTGTCCATCGTGTCCTTTTCTAGTTGATCCAGGCCGAGGTACCTGTATCCGTCTCTCACCTGCGGCAGAAATTGGGCTAGGTCGTCCCCCTCCACGTCTTGGGCTTCTCTGGTGTATTGGCCGCACTTTGCCACGTTCAGGCTCAGCCCCACTTCGGTCGCCGCTTCTGCCAATTTCGTGGACATGGCGTACATGCTCTCCCTAGTTGGTGCGTGGCACTTTATGTCATCCATGTACGCCAACACTTGGTGTTTGCCCTGTGTTTTCCTCACTATCTCCGGGTCTGTTTTGACGCAGTTTAGCGTGGCCGCCGTCAGGAGAGTGAACAGTAGAGGGCTTATTGAATCCCCCTGCAGAATGCCTCTGCGAACCGGAATGGAGTTTGACCTTGTTCAGGCGCACCCTCATTGACCATTGTTTTATCGCGGTCTTTATGGCTTTCCTTATGTTGATGTGGAGCGGCAGAGCATCTATTAGCCTCTTTAGACACTTGTGGTAAACAGAGTCATAAGCCTTAGCAAAGTCATACCACGAGGAGTAGCTTCTCACTCTGCTAAGTTTTGCGACTAGTGATATGCTCTTATCCAAGAGCAGTCCATGTGTGGTGCCCCATATGTTGTCCTGGGCAAGCTGTTCTGGGGGGAGTGCCCACTGAGGGAGTGCTTCTTTTAATATTCGCGTCATCACCGCCGTACACATTTTGTAGTCTGTGTTCAGTAGTGAGATAGGTCTGTAGTTATCAGGGTTGGTCGTGTCTCCCTATTTGTGAATAAGCATTACGCTGGCTCGGACGTGGGGCTCCAGGAATTTGTCTCTGGCCATCAGAAAATCCGTTATATAGTTCTCCAGATAGGCCTTTGCCGCTGGTAGGGCTTTGTAAATGTAAATGGGAATTCCGTCTTCACCGGTCGTGTGTCGTGTGTTGTGATGATAATGTGTTGTCGGGTGTCTGTTGTTGGTGCCAGTTTTGTTCGCTGGAATACCTCCTCAGTTTCCTGAGCTACCTGGTCAGCGTTGGGGTCGGGGTGTTATCGGTCTCTTTCTTATAGAGGTTACGGTAAAAGATCTCCGCATCTTCCATTTTTAGTCCCGCTGCCACGTTCGCTCGATCCTCGAGGACCTGAAGGGATGGTCTCTGGTGGTATTCCCTTCGGAGGCGGTTTTTGCTTTCCATCAACTTCTGTTCCTGGAGACGCTTTTCCAAGGTACTTATGCGGTCTTCTGTGGACTTAATGTATTGGACCAAATTCATCCCGAGCTTTTTAACAATTTGGGTTTCTTTGTGCAGCCTTTTGGAGAGTTTTCCGCCATTAATTTGCCTAATTTCTTTGGCGTTCTTAAGGTGCCTTTTGAGTTTACTTATCTTCCTTTCCGTTTGCTGATATCTTGGTTTGGCTTCTCTTTTGCCAATCAGCCAGTCTTAGGCTCTCCCCAGCTGCGTAGATGGCGTTCTTTATAGCCTTACGCTTCTGCGCTGGGGTTAATTCTGCCTTGGCATTGGTTTGAGATATTGAGTCACTCAAAATCGAATTGACCGTGTCGACCCTCGTTTTGTTGGCTGGTCTTATGTAGAATTTTCTCAGTTTTGCCCTCCTGGCCCCGGTTGTTTGTGATAGCTTCTCGAAAGTCGCTTTTATGTTATTGTACTCTGTGCTTTGCTCAGGCAAAGGAGATGTCGGGGGTATTGGGGGTTGGGCTTGACACACCTCACCCCTCCTCTCCTCCATGCTCGAGCTTGGACCTGGGCCATCAGGTTCCGCTGCATCATCTTCTTCATGTGGTGCGGCTGCTGATGTGTTCTGTTCCTCTCTGGGTCTTTGTTGTGTTGGTGGTTGCTGTACGTCTTCTTCTGACGACGATCAGTTTTCCTCCTCTGCTTCGGAGCTGCTGCTGCTGCTGGGGGGTCTCGCCGTTTCGCGCATATAATATATGTCGGGGTACTTATCCCTCAGCTTAGTGGCCATGGCTTTTATGGTCCTGCCTGGGAAGTTTGCCTCTATATCTTTCAGTCTTGCCGTGGACTTTGGCTCATTTCGGTTTTTGTATTTCCTTACCAGCCGTTTCACTTCCTCATCAGGCCATTTCTTAGGTCCTGCCAGATTGTTTTGTGGTCCATTTTTTAGCTCGAGGTATTTTTTCTTAATTGCGGGCACCGATCTGCCAGGTAATTGTTGTTGAATTTCCTCTATATTTTGCCTAGTCAGTATGCCGCCGTGGTTTTGCATATGCAGTGCTAATGCGTCTAATTCTCTCGGTTTCCATGTAGCCATAATTAGGTGTTATTTATTATTTAGTACGATAAAAGGTACCTCGCAAAAAAACAAACACTCACAGTTTTTGCACAAAGTCCGAATGTTCAGTGCTGCCTGCCCGTCGATCGACCGTTCGATGTTCTGCAGCTATATTATTTGCGATCTTTCACCGATTTTTAGTGAATTTCCGCAAATGGACAGCCCGTTTTCACTAATATTTAAGGAAATCGCTTGCCGGACTACCTTTGTGTACTTCTACTTCGTTGCCGCGTCGAAAAAACGCTTAAAAACCACTTGTAATGTGGCTTTTCCCGGAGCTCTCGCGGACACGTCTGCTTATAACAGAAGTCTTCGGTAGTATCGAGGAAAGTCCATTCCCCGGCCTTTTTTACAGGCCCCCCAACTGAATGTTAAGTTACTGGCAATGTACCAGCCACTATTACTAAGAGATCGCATGTATTGCTCAAGGCGGACCCAGTTGAGCAGAGGCATCTCCCAATTAGGCAAAGGTTCAAATATATTATTGCAGGAAAAAGTTTCAGAAAACTTGCAGCCTGATTTGGTCAAATCACTGAGCAATGCAGCTAAATTATTACGTGATTTACGTTATCTATCTTTAACATATTTTTACTCCCAACCTGCCCAAACCAATTACAACTATTATGCGCCCAATTCCTATTTCAGATAGTTTTTTTGGTGAAAATCTAAAGTTGGCAAAGTCAATTGCTCAACAGGGAAAACAACCCATTGCTCCTCCATATAGGAAGCCGTTAAACTTCCGGGGCCGACCGAGACAGCAAACGAGGGAATCCCGGACAATAAGGCAACGCCTCGGAAATATTAACAAATAAAGCGCAACCGCAAGTAATGGTAAGGTGGTGCAAGGTTAGTTACTTATTGATGCAAGGTTAGTTACTTATTGATAATTCCGCGGCTATTTTTGTAGTTATTTTAATTTCTTGTCAAGTCAACCTCTGTCACAGTAGTCACTCATAACTTTATCAACAAGCTTTGGAACATTCTAATGAATATTCTTCGTTGGCTTAAGGTAGTCATGAATTCTGTAGGACCACACTGTCACGAGTTCTATAGGACAACCCCAGAAATCTGGCGATATAATAAACCTTGACAAGGCTTACCAGCACGGTTACCATGGTGACCGACTGCGTAGCCAATAGAAATTCACTTCGCGCCTCAAAGGCTAATGGCGAGTTGCAGGCGCATGCCAAGGTTTCTCTGCAGTTAAAGTAAAGTTAAACGCATAACTAGAATTTCTACTATCTACAACTATCTATCCTGGACCAGGTTTTTTTCTCCATGCACTAAATCATTAGGGTTAAGACCCTTTTGTGGATACCTAAAGTACCTAAAATTTGTAAGATAAGGGTAAGGTTATATACATAAACCAAGACAATCATACTGACCCAGAGAAATATGCAAATCAGTTCGAGGGGCCGTAGTAATTGAGCTCTGTTCAGCGAAAGACCCTTTCTTATCTTCGTATTTCCTAGCTACTAAAAAGAATGACTCAGCTAAAAAGTTTACTCTAAATTTAAAACAAGATTATTGATTTTATACCACTGCAAAGACACCCTATAGGTATCAATGGTGTTATTCGGGTTAGACTATAAAGTATACCGTGGAACATAATTATCCTTTTGGTCACCTTTTTACAGTAACCGATACCTTAGCCCCCTTAGCATCGCCATCGCTGAGGAGTTTTTCGCGTCTTTATAATGTACCGAGTGGCAATAAAGATGCTGACGATAATGTAATTATACCGTAAGGTGCAACAATAGCCAACCTGAAAGACGCATTCCGATCGGCTTTCCTGTAATTTTAGCCATTCACCTTCGGGAGTCCGAGAGCGTTCTATTAAATTTGCTTTGTATCTACCAGATAATGACTTATTTTTGTGCTAAATTATGCCATTAATGCCTTTCAATTGTGGTTAAACTCCCAAATAATTACATTATAATTAATATCTAAGAAAACTTTATGATACATTTTAAACTTACTTGTAAGCGCCTTGCCATGTGTAGGTCTGGATATATTTACCCATCCTGTTATTAAAGTAGCGCCGAGGTTAAACGCTATCTCTTGGACATTTTATAGATCTATAATAACAAAACTAAGGAAATATTAGAGTAGGTAGAACATAGCTTCGAGCGGAACGCAATTACTAATATGCGCAGCATGCTAGACCCAACAATCATGGGCAATATCAGATCGGTAGCGAAGAAAAATGGCAATATGTAAGGTAAGCGTTGTTTATCGGGGAAAATACCTTCAGGGTCTGTGATGTGATTTAACTAATGCTGAAACACCATCGGGATATTAAACGACACTAAAATTACATCGATTTACTCTACCGTGCGCATACCATTATCGCCACACATATCAAGAAATTTTTCGCGAAACATCTGAATAATATGAACCCGCAGCAGGCGATAAAGTAGCCGTAAGACCGGTAAATGCGAAATAGTTTACTTTAAATGGAGATACGAACTGTTAAGGAAGTCTTTGCTCCATTATGCCACGATGTTTGCTTTAGTTATGGATTTTATGGTAGAGCGCAATTTCCTTCGTTCTGAATATGGGAGGAACCAAGCAGCTAAAGCCCCTAATGGCTCTGGGACATAGTTGGAATTTTAGTAAATCCGAAATTTCATATTATCAAGCAAATCGAACCGCACCGAATAAAATATGTATCCAATCTATCTAGATCAGCTCGAAAACGTCCTACTGTGCATGGGAACATTAATATTCAGATGAAAGGCAATTTACGGATCCCATACACTTAAATACGTACCACGAATATGGCGATGTAATCAGTTTGGGTACGATACTCGCCTCAAACTCATTTTCACTTGGTCAGTCGGGAGCGATAACGAAAATTGAAATTGTTTTTTTTGTGCTTAATGGAAAGGCTAATTAGCGTTGACCTGGAGGCGGCTAATTCTCAAACCACAAAGGAGGCGTTTGCGAGCGTGGCGAGTGACGCGTTTCAACTGAGGGAATAATGCTTATTAAATGCAAGTTGATAAAAAAAAATCTAGGCGCCATCTGGTTAGACGCACATATTCAGAATTCCCGCCAAAATTCAACTGTTTTGGTTATAATTAAATACTCAGAGGAGATTTGCATGGAAACAAGATGTAAGTTGGGTACAAGAAGGCGGTCGCACATGGAATTGAACTACAACTTATTTGAGAAAACAGGGCCGATTGGGGAGTTCCCTAAGGGGCGCACCCCTCCAGTTGACCTGAACTAACCTGGACCGATAAATGGACTATAACCAAAGAGAAATTAATCAGTGTGCCAAAGAAAAAGTTAAACTGAACGGATGACTAAACTAGCTTGACCTGACCCGTCGCTTTACAATCACCGAACTTTTTACTTCTCGAAGAGTCAGGCTCAGGATTTGTTCCATTTTTTTTTATATGTAATTAAGATTTCTAGCCGTCTAATGAAAAAAATCGAACGATTTAAATGTCATAATCGACAGATTACAGGTGACAGTCTTTATAGAGACAGGCAAAACCATTGAGCTAATCTGGAGACCCTCCTGTTCTACAGTTTTGGCCTCCCCTTTTTAGCAGTGGGCATCTGACGTCTTACGTCAAATTATTGAAAAACTCAAGTTATTGCCAATTTAAGGACAGTTGTCACTTGTCATGTGGCGCAGAATATCACCAATTTGTCATGTGGCGCAGGGATCAGCGCACTTGAAGTATATGGTAGAACTCGCATCCAGTCTGCATTTAGAAACGTACTTTCTTCCTTCGTGTTGAAATTGTTGTCGTGTTTAAACATCTCAATGGCCTCTCTGCGATAAATAAAAGACATCCACGTGGATTATTTTTTATTTCCAATTCAAACGAATATCGAACTTATATCGATAACCTAGCTAGGACTCTTAGCCCTTAGCTGACTTAGCTTTAAGGTTTTCTAAAACTTAGCTTCTAACCTAACAAAAACCAAACACAATCGTCAGTCAATATCCGGTCCGGCTTTAAATTGCTAGGACGCGTGAATGACGTGTGCTGACGACAAAATTACGTCACGAGAACCTTTGAAGCAACGGATTTTCGCTCAAAAAGGGGGGACCCTTTTTAGGAAAATATCGGCATTTGTTGGCTCTGTTCATATCTGCTGGGTCATTGGGCAAAACTGATGTATTGTACTTATCGCTGTCTGTTGAGTAAAAGTCAAGTAGGATGACAACCAGTGACCTAGGAAATAAGGACAGAGCCAACAAATGTCGATAGTTCCGTAAAAATATTTTTTGGCCGGAAGCCCGACATTTTTAACCCTTTGTTTTCTGGTGTGCCCAGGGTGAGAACACTTAAATATTGTTACGATTCGCAGCGACGCCGCATGGGAGGCGGGGCAACGCGTGTGGTTGGTGGAGCTTCGTGGCCTATCCGCGCTGCGTCATGGCTGACATGAGTGATTTATTGCTCGGTTTAATCTAGAAGGCAGTTGTTTACACACTTTTTTTTATGTGAGATTATTCAAGAATTCTTATAAAGAACTTTCTAGGTTTTTCTGTTATTTTAGGATTGTATATAAAAGGCGCATAGAACGGCGGTTAAGAATAGTCTTATTTTAAGCGAGCTATAAGTAAGCTAAAGTACGAAGCGATAATAGAAGGCTATAAAGTGTTAAGTAGTGAGCTATTTAGTAGTCGAATTTTAGTCGTGTGTATTTGTGGAATAAATAAATAGTGTTTTCGTGTTAAATCGCGACAATATTAATTATTTGATCGTTTCCTTCTGTGGCTGCCGTGAAGCCACGTTTGGAGGCGTGCGCAAAACACATTTTCACGCCAGAAAATCTATTGCTTCGATCGCGCGAGTCTCGTATTCGGTCAGTACGTTCTTGTACACACATTTACCATTATCTTGCACATTATTACCACGTTTTGTATTGTGTACAAGTGTTATTTTTGACCATAGCGGCCAAGCTGTTTGTTTATTTGCTTCCTAAAGGATTAGGAATTAGATCTTTCGGGATACCAAATTCTTATTGAATCGTGATACTAGTATTTTGATGCTGTTTTGATGGTGGGTTCAGGATGAGCACACTAGGACTTACACATGTGTTTTACTACAGGATGTCGAGTTGACGGATTCAATAAATTTGGAAAATCTAAATCCTGATGAATTATTCGATTGGTTAGAGGAAATTCCACAGAACAATGTCAGTGAACTGGGTGATGTCAGTGTAAGAACTGGGTGATGTCAGTCAAATAATATCTTGTCAAACAGCAATGCTGCTTTTGACATTACAAATTACCTAGTTATTGTGACTATTGGTCCTCTAGGCCTGAGCTAAGGGACCCTTTTATAAGTTCTGCCGTGGCCAGAAATCGATTTTCAAAAAAATTTTGGACTCTCTCCGGAAATATTGCACGTACGGAACTTCCGATGGTGGGAGGTGAAAGAGGACATCAAGAAGAGGACAACACAGTTGGATTCACTCTAATCGGTCCAGGCGTTCTCAAGTTACAGGCGGTCAAAGTTGAGAATTGAGAAAAAAGTCGTAATACCCCCCCCCCCCTTTGGCAATTTTCAAAAAAATTCGGAATTTTTTTTTGCTGCTTTTGATCGGAATGGCACGTTTGCAATCCCCTGAGAACATAACAAACTTAATTCGAATGGAAATAACCTCTAAAGAGGTTTTTTAAAAATAGTCCAAAAACCGATTCTAAAAGTGCCTAAAAATCGACCTCCGAAGGGGTCTCTCTCCGGAAATATTGCACCTACAGAACTTCCGATGGTGGGAGGTGAAAGAGGACATCAAGAAGAGGACAACACAGTTGGATTCACTCTAATCGGTCCAGGCGTTCTCAAGTTACAGGCGGTCAAAGTTGAGAATTGAGAAAAAAGTCGTAATACCCCCCCCCCCTTTGGAGATTTTCAAAAAAATTTCGAAATTTGTTTTTGCTGTTTTTGATCGGAATGGCACGTTTGCAATCCCCTGAGAACATAACAAACTCAATTCGAATGGAAATAACCTCTAAAGAGTTTTTTTAAAAATAGTCCAAAAACCGATTCTAAAAGGGCCTAAAAATCGACCTCCGAAGGGGTCTATCTCCGGAAATATTGCACCTACGGAACTTCCGATGGTGGGAGGTGAAAGAGCACATCAAGAAGAGGACAACACAGTTGGATTCACTCTAATCGGTCCAGGCGTTCTCAAGTTACAGGCGGTCAAAGTTGAGAATTGAGAAAAAAGTCGTAATACCCCCCCCCCCCCCTTTGGCAATTTTCAAAAAAATTCGGAATTTTTTTTTGCTGCTTTTGATCGGAATGGCACGTTTGCAATCCCCTGAGAACATAACAAACTTAATTCGAATGGAAATAACCTCTAAAGAGGTTTTTTAAAAATAGTCCAAAAACCGATTCTAAAAGTGCCTAAAAATCGACCTCCGAAGGGGTCTCTCTCCGGAAATATTGCACCTACAGAACTTCCGATGGTGGGAGGTGAAAGAGGACATCAAGAAGAGGACAACACAGTTGGATTCACTCTAATCGGTCCAGGCGTTCTCAAGTTACAGGCGGTCAAAGTTGAGAATTGAGAAAAAAGTCGTAATACCCCCCCCCCTTTGGCAATTTTCAAAAAAAATTCGGATTTTTTTTTTGCTGCTTTTGATCGGAATGGCACGTTTACAATCCCCTGAGACCATAACAAACTCAATTCGAATGGAAATAACCTCTAAAGAGGTTTTTTAAAAATGGTCCAAAAATCGATTCTAAAAGTGCCAAAAAATCGACCTCCGAAGGGGTCTATCTCCGGAAATATTGCACCTACAGAACTTCCGATGGTGGGAGGTGAAAGAGGACATCAAGAAGAGGACAACACAGTTGGATTCACTCTAATCGGTCCAGGCGTTCTCAAGTTACAGGCGGTCAAAGTTGAAAATTGAGAAAAAAGTCGTAATACCCCCCCCCTTTGGAGATTTTCAAAAAAATTCCGGAATTTTTTTTTTGCTGTTTTTGATCGGAATGGCACGTTTGCAATCCCCTGAGACCATAACAAACTCAATTCGAATGGAAATAACCTCTAAAGAGGTTTTTTAAAAATGGTCCAAAAATCGATTCTAAAAGTGCCAAAAAATCGACCTCCGAAGGGGTCTATCTCCGGAAATATTGCACCTACAGAACTTCCGATGGTGGGAGGTGAAAGAGGACATCAAGAAGAGGACAACACAGTTGGATTCACTCTAATCGGTCCAGGCGTTCTCAAGTTACAGGCGGTCAAAGTTGAAAATTGAGAAAAAAGTCGTAATACCCCCCCCTTTAGAGATTTTCAAAAAAATTCCGGAATTTTTTTTTTGCTGTTTTTGATCGGAATGGCACGTTTGCAATCCCCTGAGAACATAACAAACTCAATTCGAATGGAAATAACCATCAACTTTGTTTTTTTGAAGTGCGTTTAGAAACAAAATTTGTTTTTTAACAATCAAAACGCATTTTTTTCGCAATTTTAACGACTAACATATTAAGTTTTGTTCCAAATTCGAAAGAAAAATCCTTTCATAAAATGTGTAAAAAAAATGTCATGATCAATTTTTTTTTAATATAAAAAAAGTAAAAAAAAAGTGTAAAAAAGCATGTGTTTTGTGAAGTGCTTTTTGTGATTAGAACATACTGAGTATTTTTTTATTTTTGAGTTTTGTTGCCTTCATCTTAAGTAAAACAAAATAATTAAAAACATAAATTCTAAAAAAAAATAATTGCACATTAACAAAAAAAAAATACTTTTACGTTCAGGCTCTTTTGTAAAATAAACTTTTTGGAGCCAAGACGATCAAAACCGTCACAAAGCGTTCAATCAAAAGATCCAATTTTTGGTTCATTGCTTTCAGTTCAAAAAAGAACAAAATCACGAGAAGAAATTTTTTTTGCGATTTTAAAGATTCCTCATTTTTAGAATAAAATCTTAAGTTTTGCTCTTAAATGACTCTAAAAATAAAATTGTTTTTGTAGAAAAATAATCCTTTTGTAGAAAATCGAATTCTATTTTGTTTCAGGCTCGGGGCAAAAATTCTTTTTTAGAGTCATTAAAAAAAATTTAAACAAAAGTTTTACAAAGCACTCAATTAAAAGAATAAAGTTTTAGTCCAAAATCAAAAAAACCTTATTTTCGTTTAGAAACACAAATTGTTTTGTAACGACTAAAACACATTTTCCCCAATTTTATCAAAAGGCAATAATGTGGTCTAAATCATCAAGTTTTGTTCCAAACTTGAAAGGGAAATCAACTTTGTTTTTTTGAAGTGCGTTTAGAAACAAAATTTGTTTTTTAACAATCAAAACGCATTTTTTTCGCAATTTTAACGACTAACATATTAAGTTTTGTTCCAAATTCGAAAGAAAAATCCTTTCATAAAATGTGTAAAAAAAATGTCATGATCAATTTTTTTTTAATATAAAAAAAGTAAAAAAAAAGTGTAAAAAAGCATGTGTTTTGTGAAGTGCTTTTTGTGATTAGAACATACTGAGTATTTTTTTATTTTTTAGTTATGTTGCCTTCATCTTAAGTAAAAAAAAATAATTAAAAACATAAATTCTAAAAAAAAATTAATTGCACATTAACAAAAAAAAATTACTTTTACGTTCAGGCTCTTTTGCAAAATAAACTTTTTGAGCCAAGACGATCAAAACCGTCACAAAGCGTTCAATCAAAAGATCCAATTTTTGGTTCATTGCTTTCAGTTCAAAAAAGAACAAAATCACGAGAAGAAATTTTTTTTGCGATTTTAAAGATTCCTCATTTTTAGAATAAAATCAAAAGTTTTGCTCTTAAATGACTCTAAAAATAAAATGGTTTTTGTAGAAAAATAATCCTTTTGTAGAAAATCGAATTCTATTTTGTTTCAGGCTCGGGGCAAAAGTCATTAAAAAAAATTTGAACAAAACCCTTACAAAGCACTCAATCAAAAGAATACATTTTTAGTCCAAAATAAAAAAAAATACTTTTTTTTTAAATAATAATTGTTTTCTAGCAATTAAAACGTTTTGTTCCAAACTCGAGAGAAAAATCACTTTACAAAATGTGTAAAAAAATCAAAATTAAAAAAAAATACTGCAAAAAAAGTGTAAAAAAAGCATGTGTTTTTTGAGGTGCGTTTTTTGAATAGAACTTACGGAGCATTTTTTTTAGTTTTTGAGTTTTGCCTTCAGCCTTAAAGGTTTTTTTTTAAAAATGGTCCAAAAATCGATTCTAAAAGTGCCTAAAAATCGACCTCCGAAGGGGTCTATCTCCGGAAATATTGCACCTACAGAACATCCGATGGTGGGAGGTGAAAGAGGACATCAAGAAGAGGACAACACAGTTGGATTCACTCTAATCGGTCCAGGCGTTCTTAAGTTACAGGCGGTCAAAGTTGAGAATTGAGAAAAAAGTCGTAATACCCCCCCCCCCCTTTGGCGATTTTCAAAAAAATTTCGGAATTTGTTTTTGCTGTTTTTGATCGGAATGGCACGTTTGCAATCCCCTGAGAACATAACAAACTCAATTCGAATGGAAATAACCTCTAAAAAGGTTTTTTTTAAAAATGGTCCAAAAATCGATTCTAAAAGTGCCAAAAAATCGACCTCCGAAGGGGTCTATCTCCGGAAATATTGCACCTACGGAACTTCCGATGGTGGGAGGTGAAAGAGGACGTCAAGAAGAGGACAACACAGTTGGATTCACTCTAATCGGTCCAGGCGTTCTCAAGTTACAGGCGGTCAAAGTTGAGAATTGAGAAAAAAGTCGTAATACCCCCCCCCCCCTTTGGCGATTTTCAAAAAAATTTCGAAATTTGTTTTTGCTGTTTTTGATCGGAATGGCACGTTTGCAATCCCCTGAGAACATAACAAACTCAATTCGAATGGAAATAACCTCTAAAGAGGTTTTTTAAAAATAGTCCAAAAACCGATTCTAAAAGTGCCTAAAAATCGACCTCCGAAGGGGTCTACCTCCGGAAATATGGTGGGAGGTGAAAGAGGACGTTAAGAAGAGGACAACACAGTTGGATTCACTCTAATCGGTCCAGGCGTTCTCAAGTTACAGAGGAATTCTCAAGTTACAAGTTACATTGGAGAGTTTCAAAAAAATTCTGGAATTTTTTTTTTGCTGTTTTTGATCGGAATGGCACGTTTGCAATCCCCTGAGACCATAACAAACTCAATTCGAATGGAAATAACCTCTAAAGAGGTTTTTCTTAAAAATGGTCCAAAAACCGATTCTAAAAGTGCCTAAAAATCGACCTCCGAAGGGGTCTATCTCCGGAAATTTTGCACCTACGGAACTTCCGATGGTGGGAGGTCAAAGAGGACATCAAGAAGAGGACAACACAGTTGGATTCACTCTAATCGATCCAGGCGTTCTCAAGTTGCAGGCGGTCAAATTTGAGAATTGAGAAAAAAAGTCGTAAACCCCCCCCCCCCTTTGGAGATTTTCAAAAAAATTCCGGAAATTTTGTTTTGCTGTTTTTGATCGGAATGGCACGTTTGCAATCCCCTGAGAACATAACAAACTCAATTCGAATGGAAATAACCTCTAAAGAGGTTTTTATAAAAATTGTCCAAAAATCGATTTTAAAAGTGCCTAAAAATCGACCTCCGAAGGAGTCTATCTCCGGAAATATTGCACCTACGGAACTTCCGATGGTGGGAGGTGAAGCAGGACGTCAAGAAGAGGACAACACAGTTGGATTCACTCTAATCGGTCCAGGCGTTTTCAAGTTACAGGCGGTCAAAGTTGAGAATTGTTGTCAAATTTCAGAAACAAATCTTAGCAGTAGAGGGGTTCAAGATCTTGCAAGAGACTTAGTTGGAAAGGGCTATCACATATAATTCGATAATTTTTTCAACTCTGTTGAACGCCAAAAAGTTTTGAAGGCTGACCTGATTTACGATTGTGGGACGGTTAGAAAAAGGACGAAAAAACCTACCAACAAATATGGCTGCGGACAAAGGGTTGAAAGGGGTGAATGCGACTGGCGGGTCATATATATTTAGGATCTCTAATGCCTAGCGCCTTCATGGTGAGCACTCCCTTCAAAAACAAAATCAGAAACAAAAATCAACAATAAACCTCAACACAACATTTAGTTACCGCTAAACAACTAGGTTTTCCAAAAATATATACTTTTTGTGAAAAGATTTTCTTGTGAAAGATAATTCCGGCCTCAAAGGGTTAAGGCACCCATGACGTAATTTCATCGTAATAGCACATCGATTCGCGAATCATAACTTCAAATGATTTGACGTAAGACGTCAAGTGACGTCAATTCAAGCGGATATCGCCGCCATTTTTAAGGTACCCACTGCAAAAAAGGGGGCCAAAACTCTAAAACAGGAGATTCTCTGCAGATGTTATACCGGGTGTCCAGCACAACCCTGGACATAGGAGGTTAACATGGGAAAACTGTTACCACTAAAACCATTTTGGAAATGTTTGTTAAACCTACTTTAGTTGACAATTACCTTCATACTGACTATAAAGATCCTCACAATTTATTGCTTTTCGAAGAAGTATTTTTAAGAGCTATATATTAGATAATCCACATTTGCCAGAATCCGAACTATCAAAATTTCGGATATCTTGTCTTCAGTTTTATCAAGAACTATTGGATCAAATTAAAAGTCGTTTTTCATTTCAACGCGAAGATTTAAAAAATATGAATTTAATTGAACTCTTAAATATTTTAGAGAAAAAAAATCTTTGGTCAATTAGTAAAACATTTATATCCCATTTATTAATTTACAATAAATAAAAAATAATAGTATAATAGAAGTGAATTTTAAGTATAAAGTAAATTCTAAAAGTTGCCACTTTCTGGTTTATTACGTAAAATGCTAACAGCATATCTAGGTGGAATTTTATAAAAATGTACAAGCCGTTTCCATAGAATTTGAACTCTAAGCCTCTACCGCACGCTCATTTTTAATTTACAGAAGAAAAGAAAGTTGGCAAATATAGGTTCGTAGAACAAATTTGGTACCTAACATAAGATCTCCTTTCCAGGTTTCCAGGACATAACAATTATTTTCTATAAAGAGGTACTTATACAAAAAAATGCGTGTGGAATAGATTCTTTACTGCCCGCTTGTAGGAAATAGTTATTATTTACCTAACAAGATAGCTAACTCACTATTACCTACGCGTGAGCTGTAAAAAGCTTTTTCCGCACACATTGTATTCTGAAAGTAGAGCACTTTACGGAATATAACTAGAACGTCTTAAGTGCTTGTACAGGAGATCGCCGGACATGTTCTTTTCATAGGAAAGTTCCGAATGATATTTCACATGAATATTACATGTTCTTCTCCTGAAAGGCTTACTCTTGTCACGTGGTAGGAATGTCCCAAAGGAACATAAACGGTACATGTTTATCATGTGTGTGTATCACGCAATAATCATATGTCACGGAAAATAATTGGCACGTCCTGAGAACCTGAAAAGGAGGTCGCGGGACACGTTCTTCTCATATGATATTCAACTTCCAAATGATAATTTTTCCTAAATATCACATTCCATCTCCTCGAAGGCATATTCTTGTCAGATGATAAGAATGTAAAATTGCTAAGTGGGATCGATTGCCTATATATGTGGTGTTGCCTTAGACACCGGGGTGAGAGTTTATTGTTAGAACTTGAATTTGAAGACAAATTCGGCGCAGGAAAGGCGGTGTGATGTTATTAAGGATTTCGATTAAAGCTGCCACCTGTGAGTCGGTGGATGAAGTTCGGCCGCAAATAAATATGTTTAAATTGAAAATGATATATTTAAATGAAAGAAATAACTTTAATATTATTACAGCAAATGCTGAAAAAAGCTTAGTAGCATATGACGATAGTTTGAAGGGGGAGCCATGTTTATAGGAAAAATTAGGCTTCTAAAAATCTATGTACCGAATTTTGAATCCCTTGCCACCCCTGTATAAGAACTCCTCCATCTGTTCCAAGAATTTCAATTGCCTCGCACACAAAGTGACTATTTGTACTGTATGATTATCTCAAGTGGTTTGGCAGTTATTAATACAATTAAATTTTTTAATTAAAACTTTAACACCCTGTACCTACGTTGTAATTTTTTTGCTGTTTACTATCAAAGAACAGTGTCGAATCTGGTTCTACCTTCACGTGCACCGAGGTGAATGTCCAAAACAAGTGAAATTTGTTGAGATTGCATCCGACTAACACGAGCATCTACTCTAGAAAATATGTTTTTTTTAATAGACTAATTAATAGATATTAAGGTGTGGTACCTGTCTAGTAATTATGGCACGGTTGTCGTTTTGGTCTGGGCTCGATGGAGCGTGCTACAGCAGTGATATGCAAATAATGTATCCCTTCGGGGTTCGAAGATGGTATCTTCGCCAGTATTAAGGAGTGTAAAATTTTTAATTATGCTTTTCTTGAATTTTTTTTTGTATTAAATAGGATGTTGATGATGAATTATTATAGACCGCGCTTATACTATATCAATTCAGAATGTATCGACAAAATATTCAAATTAAAAAATTCCTAAGCACTGGCCTTTCTCTATCAAAAAAATCTAAATCGACGAACATAATCGATGACCTAACTGTAGTTAATTTATGTGGGTGAATTACTTGACCACATAAACAGATTTGTTCCCATAATTTTCTCTAATAGTTTCTGGCATGTTTTACAACAGATGCGGCCGTTAATCTTCTATACTTCGACAAGTCTCCAAAAAAGTGTGAGAGAAACTGATGGGAAAGGAAAAAAACTACATGCTGCGTGTTTTGAAAATACCAACATTCTTTTGTTTGTTGACATTATGGTTGGGTACACATATTACATAGTTGTATAAAACACCGACCTTTCGATTAGAATTATGGTAACCTTTAGGGACTAGAACGAGAAATTATGCAATTTTTTATACACTGATAAGTATAAGGTGTACTTTTTTATACTACACAACAATTAGAATCTGGGGGAAAAGACCATATGAGCCTTTTTACATATTTCATGTCTTCAACCCCCTCCAATTGGAGCTGGATCATTTCTCTTGTAAACGGTGCAGAAATATGCATAAGGCTCAAGGTCAGAGACAGACTCACTACCTACAGGAAACCTCTCCTGCCTCCTGCACTTAATTCTTACAATCGAAACTTAAGTATATAATTATTAAATATTCTCTTTATAAATAATATAAAATAGATATAACTCAGATTATCTATAAGTAGCTACATACCGGCACATTCACCTATAAGTTATTAACGAGGCCCTCGATCTAACTCGACCGTGCGGAACGAGATTGAAATTTACTAGGGCAAAATATCGGGTCGGTCATTGAAGAAACTAGATGAAGAAGGAGGTGGATCGCCCACGGTCTTCAGATCAGATGCCGCCTTGTCCTGGCACAGATTTAAGATGCGTTTATTACACATTTTCAGCCGCAAATTTGAAATACGACTCGTAATGAGGAAGCTTGAACAAGGTCAGAGCAGCGAATTCTGATAGTTTTTGTCTGCGTGAAGTAAGTAAATTATTAAACATTTAATCGAACGAACGTTTATAATATGAAATACGAAAAAAAAACAACCACGAGATGTATAGTTGCATCGCTCTAACATCTGACAAATGGCTTGAATTGAAAAAAGAAAAAAATTTGTCAAGCAAGAAAGAAGTTACGTTATAAAGGCACTACTCACTTTTTGAGCTCCTTCTCAAAACCCAACCAGCCAATGGCCTAAGGGGCTCAAGGACATTCTTTCAAGGGCATCTATCAAATATTAATTAACATTAAGTATCAAGGACAGAAAGGAAGCGTTACTGCATCAGGATGAGTGTTTAACATAATTTGTCAGTTGTTTTTTAATTACAGTCGCGACTATAGAACTTTGAAGAAAACAAATTCTGAAAGCTCGTTATCAGGTCATCAAAGGTTCGACTTGGATTTGAAATCTCTTCAAGACAAATGTCCCAGCTCCTCGTTTTTCTCTAAGTTATCGGTGGGGACTCCAATTTCTTGTTCGCTTTTTTTTTACTTTAATATTTTTGTAAATAGTTTCCTTCAGACGAGTAGTGTTTGTCTGTAAAATTCGGTATTTGCTACCACTGGGACGACCACGGGTTATTAGAAAACAGTGGTTTAAATAAAAAAAATTTTCACGACAAAAAGTGTCTTCGCTACCTGAGCACTAATTTCTTCTTTTTTAGTGCTTTGAATTTGATAGTCACGTTACTTTGACAAGCTCTGCATCGTTGCTACAGCCTTTTGCATTTTTAGAGGGTGTTCCTCCACTTGAATAATTTCGGAAACGCGGTGAGATGTTGTACAGAGTAGGATCAGGCTGCTTCTCGAACTGACAGCATCTGTCATGCAGTATTAGACCTAATACGCTGGTGGATGTCGCCTGCTCCTCCAACATCTCACCGCTCTCTCGTAGCTTTTTGGCTTTAAGACGCAAAATCACGGTTTCTAATTTGTCAACAAACCAAAGATGAGGGATAGACCCCGAAACTAGTATGCAGGTGAGCTGATCGGCAGATTAGTGACCACCCACTCTCTACACTTTGTTCTGGTTCCGATAACCTTCAAGGTACAGAGCGATATGAGCTGCTTCTCGGACTGAGAGCCATCTGCCATGCAGTATTACACGCTGGTGGAGGTCGCCTGCTCCTGCTCTGTACAACATCTCACCGCTCTTCCGTAGATTTTTGGCTTTAAGCCGCGAACTCACGGTCTACAATTTGTCGACCAGCCAAAGCTGTACTGATGAGCAGTGTTGCCAACATGTCATGTGAAAAAATCCTTAGTGGAAGCACGATTTATCCTTAGAATTCCTTAGATTGAATAATTGAAATATGTTCTGTAAAATAAAAAAATTGCGTCACAGTCAAAAATTCTAGGTGCCACGGTGCCTATTTTTTCAAAATTTTTACAAATATTTTTCAATTCTTGAAATACGAACGACAGCAAAAGCAACAAGTAACGACAGTCGACACGACATCCAATCAATGACATTTACCATTTGACAATTGACGGCTGACGCTTGCAGCGTATTGACCATTCGAGAATTACGTCATTTGACATGTTTGCCCCCCAAGGCAATATGGCGCACCAACTTATTGTCCGAACGCAAGTGAGGATTATAACGCGCAGCCAAAGTTGACTTTTTGGTTGTAGATATTTGGTAGTTTTTCCATTTCGACGCTTATAACTTTAAAACTACTCATTTGAGGCGATTTTCGTTCAAGGGCCGTAAGTACAGAAATGAACGGGCATTCCAAATATGTGGTCCGTTTTTTGATACGTGCGGGGGGGGGGGGCTGACCAGTGGCGTACCAAAGTCAAAAATTCGGTTTTTTAGGTACCCAAATTTACGGAGGTTTTGTCGAAACTCCGGGACTATGTGGGGTATAGGGCTCCCCACGGGTAAAATTTCTCATATACGTAGATGATAAATTTTGAAGTCTAATTCCGATAAGTGAAATAGAAAAATCTAAAAAAAATCGCAAAGTTGTTAGTTTTGGTCTAGCTCTTATACCGGGTGAGCTACAAAAGTTTTTCTGTGCCGCATTTTTTGCCAATTTTGGTGTACTTTTCTCACATTTCACCCTGTAGATTCCACATTTTTGCAGCAAAAAATCTGAAATAATTCAGGGAGGTAGTACACACATGCGCCCTTAACCTTGCCAAAAATCAAGGGCCTAGCTTTCAATTTGAAATTTTGACGATTTTTTAAACTTTAAACTTCAAATTGCCACTTTGAGGCATATTTGTCCGGAGACCGTGCATTTAATCGAATGGTTTTCTATCCCAGGGGATACCTTGGAATGTTTTCTTTTTGGGACTTAGGAACCACTTTTAGCTGGGACGTCGCGAAATGGGCTTAATTGAATTTCGAAGCGAACGATGCAGATTTTTTGAAATTTTGGCCGAAAATCCCGAATGGTTCCGAAGCGACGTCCACCACGGGGGTGTCGGAAGCATTCGGCGGCCGCGGCCATTTGCAACTGACAGCTGAGATTTCCGAAATGTAAACATTAACTTTAAAGCCTCAGACTAAGGAAAATCGGCCGAAAAGCGGGGAAAACTGCCTGGCCGGGGAAAATTTGAACATTTCTAGGAAGATTATTGGCAAAATGCCCGGTCCTCGAGGTCGTTTTCACAAAGACTGGTCGATTTGAAAATTTCATGTCGGGTTTCATTTTTCGCTGATGACGTCGAAGCCAGACCACGCGGTTCTCGCCCAGACAGTGGCGGCTACAAATTCGGGCAAAAATGTATTTTTTCGATTTTTCGGCAGACATGGGCGTAGTTATATTTTTTTTTGCCATTTCTTCCGTTTTCCCATAAGAAATACATTGTGCAACGCTTTTTAAATGGGACAATATTGATTTCGTCAGAAAAAAAGATGGAGGCGAAAAAAAAATGGCCGCCGTAGACAGGGTAATTAAAAAATGGGGATATCTCTGAGACGAATAAAGTTAGAGAGCTGAAATTTGGTACCATGGTTCATTAGGGAATGGACTGCAAGTTGCCATGGGTGGAAACCTTCTTCATGGTACCAAACCCATGGGTACCATTAACGAAATTTTGCATATAAGTTTTCAGGCTTTTGCACGTGTATTTCCCATAAGAAAAACGTTGGGCAATGCGTATTATATGGGTGGAATGTAGATTACGTCATATTTGGGGTACCATTAATGGTACATGGTTCAAATTTGGATGGTAGGTACCTATGGGGGTATTATAAATTGTGATATAGCTAACTCAGCTATCATAGCCACAGTAGCTGAGTACCGTTGATAATTAGAGAACTGCTAATGATACATGGTTCAAACTTGGATGCTGGGTGCCCATGGAGGTACCATGAATGGTAATATAGCTCACATAGCTATATGTAGCTGACTGTAGCTAGGTTATAGCTGTTTTATGAACCGATGATGATATCAAGTTGAAAATCGAATGGTAGGTTACCCTTATGTAAAATTCGCTAAAAATGACATTTCTAAAAATCCAAGATGGCCGCCTGAAAAGTTTTGGTTTTAAAGCGATATCTCGGGAACGGTTTGAGCTAGAAAGCTGAAATTTGGTATGTGGCCACTTTATGGGACGGGCTAGAGGTCTCTAAGGTCCAGAACCTTGCCGCGGGTACCGAAGGTTCCATTTTGGAAACTTTTTTATTAAAATCACAGTTTTTTGCTACAACTTACTGACTGTTGCTAAAGGGCGCCGAAACCAAATATATCCGACGTTTCGACTTTATGCTTACTATACGCCATCATCAGGGTATTCTCTTTTATTACGAATATTGCTTTGTAAATGTGCCACGCCCAATCAATCAGTTTTTCGTATATGACTGACAAAATAGCTTTAACGAAGCCCATTCGACTGGTACTAACTGTTCGATTTTATCGTTTCTAGGTTCGGCGATTTAACTGATTAAATTTTTCATTGATAGGGGTAGAGTGACTTTTGCCATTTTATAGCAAAGCCATTTACGGTAATATAACAACGGTGACTCAATTAAATGTGAGTCGGCTCAAATACTGCTCAAAACGTTAATTACTATTTTGCCAAGTTTAATAACAGTCTCATGGGAAGTGAAAAACTATTAAAATTTTGTAAAAATTACCTAATATTTTTATTTGATCGAACATTACGTCAACTAAATTAAAAACCTCGAACGACAAATTAAGCAGGTATTTTGTGGTCGAGAATGCTCTATTCATGGGTGTCAATAGCATCGTTACACCATGTTTAGTTTTCGAATTATTTAGATATAAGTATTAAAATGTCGATAAAAAGTGGAAAAAATACGTTTTTGGCGCCATTTTGAGGGGGAAGAAAATTACTGAAAATTCCAGAATTGCAAATTTTTTACATATTTTTGTCCCCTCTTTCATTCGAGACTATTTTTGATAAAATCTATGACAATCGATTTCGGTCGAAAATTTTCACGACCTACCCCCTTTGAAAATTTTGAAATTTTTACATTTTTCTGTTTATCTTGGAAACGGTAAGCTTTTTCGATATGCAGGTTAAAATGATGTATGAAGAGGTCATTAAGGGCTATCAGATGCATGTATCAGAACGAAGCTAGCTTTCACGGTTTTCGAGAAAATTAAAAAAAAGTGCAAAATTTTTACCTTATTTTTGGGCCACCCGTGCTCAGCTACTGTTCTAGGCAGAGCTTCGAAAATGGGCTCTGCGTGTAGCTCTATTCTTCTACTTCCTTAGCTGTTCTTATACATTTTTTGATAAATCTTCATCGAAACGAGATATTAGCTGTTAAAGGCAGCAATGCACGATTTTTATCTCAAAATTTAGTTTTTTGGGCCGGTTTGAGAGCCCCATATGTTTAACATAGAATTTTCTATATGTGTCATTTAAATCTATAGTAATCGATTTTATTTGTTACTTCGAGTCGGTTTTTAATGAATAGGACGTTGATTTCTGTTTTAGATAGTATAGGGTGTCTCAAAAAATGATGCATGAAGCTAATATGTGCTAATAATGCAGAAAAGGTCCATAAGCAGTGTGTATTTTACATAGAAAGGATGGATTATTAAGTACGTAGACCAGCCAGAATAAAATGTTAGATATAGGCGATGAAAGCGTTATTAAAACTTAGTAATTAAAGCAATTTTAATTATTCAAAGAGTCTGGTGTTATTAGATATTAGTAATATTTACTGCAGAACATTTCCTTCGCCATTTTATCCACAAATTGTTAAAAAACACTAAAATTATTCTACTTTTTGGGCTCCTCTTATAGCTTTTGGGATACATCCTCGTTAAAACGCGATATAAGCTACTGAAGGCTGAAATTCACGATTTTTATCTAAAACTTTAGGGTTTTGAGCCAGTTGGGGAGAGTCTCATGTACTTAATATAGAAATATCGACTTTACCCATATAAATCAATAGTAATCGATTTTATTCGTAGGTTCTAGTAGTCGTATCATAAATAGGGCATTAATTTACGTTTTGGATAGTATAGAGTGTCCCAAAAAAGTGTTGTAACCAAGAATTTTAGGATTTTGTCATGTAAATTGATATCTGTGAATTTATTGCGTAAGCTCCAGTAGTTTTATGATAAATAGAGCGTTGATTTCTGTTTTAAATAGTATACGGTGTCCCAAATAATGCTGCAACATTTAACTTTAGTTTTTTTTTTGTTTAATAATATTTTTTTGTAGGTTTTATTCCTTTATTATAAATAGTGCCTTTGGTTTCTGATTTAGATACTATAGGGTGACCCAAAAATTGACAAGTATTACATTTTTAGGAACATCTAAAGCTAGAAAAATGAAATTTCAATTGTAGATTCTGTTCACAATCACAAACAATATGTCATAAATGGCAACTTTGATATGGGTACTCGTGGTGCCATTTTATATCTTTTTATGAATTTTAGCACGTTTTTTACCTGTTTACATATTACTTAATATGAAATAAGGTATTTGAGACGTTTCGACATTTCAGTTACTTTTAGGTATCTTCAGGTTCTTTGTTAATAATTTTACGGCAATTTGGACTACTTTGCCCACAGCGTTCGGATTTCCTAAACTATGGGCGCCCCGCGCGCATGGTCAAAAACGACGCAAAAAAAAAAAAAAAAAAAAAAAAAAAAAAAAAAAAAAAAAAAAAAAAAAAAAAAAAAAAAAATCAGTTATGAACTTGTCGACGTTTCGCCATATATTGCAGCATCCTCAGGACAAATTCAGATAGATTTTGAGAGTCATCGGCTTTCTAAACATTAAATACAAAGGTCGACAAGAGACGAACGACTATTGGCATCGACAGCAACCTCTTGTCGACCTTTGTACTTAATGTTTAGAAAGCCGATGACTCTCAAAATCTATCTGAATTTGTCCTGAGGATGCTGCAATATATGGCGAAACGTCGACAAGTTCATAACTGATTTTGAATAACACCCCTGATCCCACAACCCAAAAATCAAAACCACATCTTAACAAATTGGATCAAAAATCAATAACATCTATTAAAACTTGATCTTGATCATCATGTTTCATGTTTGATTTGAGATTTATTTATAGTATATTCCAAAATTGTCTCTTTTAGGCAAAAGCTCCAAGGGAGGATTCATAGTTTTATAGCTGTACGAAGTACGAAAGATAATCCTAAAACGTCAAAGCAAATTTGCTTTTCATAATTACAGTTTAATTACACCATACAGCCATATTTTCAACATAGAAAACATCGGTTAATTAAAAATATGCCAAATTGGAAGTTGCCTGTTTCTGTCATATTTGCAATTAACCAACGTCGACATAATTAAAGCATATTTAAAATGTTCAAGACATTTATTGGTTTTGCGGGTTTTCAGGCTTTTTTCCATATTTCCAACAAAAAATATTGGTTAATTAAAAATATGCAAAATTTTAAATGTATTGCTTTTGTCACTTTCTATGTTAACTATATTTAGCACTTTTGGTATAGTTGCACTTTTCGCTATATTTTTAACCTAGAAACTGCAGGTTAATTAAAAATACGCCAAATTTCAAGTAGCTTGTTTCTGTCATATTTACAATTAAATAATTTGTAACGTTCGGCATATTTAAACTTTTCATCGCTGTGTATGCCAAATTTTAACTTTCTTGTTTCTGCCTGCTGTTATTTAGTGTTCTCGTGCTTTTTGCTATATTTTCAACAAAAAATGCTGTTTAATTAAGAAAATGCTAATCTTCAAATTAATTGCTTTTGTCACATCTTTAGTTAGGCAATTTGAATAATTAATTATGTTTTGTTTTTGCAGTTGTCGAAGTTGCTTGCTTTTTGCAATATTTTTAACAAAGTAACTGTAGGTTACAATTACAGCACCACAAAACAGTTTGGAAAGGTAAAAAGAGGCCTGACCCCTGAACAAGTATTATCCTGTGTCCATATTTTCAACACAATTTGTGAATTGTTCTTGTGGAGATTCTAAAGAGTCCCGTATGTACAAACTTTAATCCTTCTATGTCAAGAACTGAAGCAACTGTGAAACAAAACCTGTAAAAAATTGGTAACAAAAGATATTCAGGTACAACTTTCTGTTTTTAATTTTCTTTGATTCTTAATTCTTATTCACCATCTCCTTATAACTACGGAAAATTTCGTAAATTTGGCTACATGGTTTGGTTGCCCCACGAATCAGTATGGCGGACTTTTATCGATATCAGCTGTTCTAGTCGTCAATAAGGTCAATCATCTGTCAGTGTCCTGTCATTATCATACTCAATCCAACGAGCTAAGAGCTAAGAGATAATAGTCGACATTTTCTTAAAATCCGTTCCATTTTTGGCCGCAGTTGTGTACCCCCTTAACGGTGTTGTCGTCTCAGAATGATCGTCCCATGGATGAAAATAGCCAAAAACACAGTGCAAAATGCAAAACAATGGTTTCTCCATTCTCTCCCCCACACAAGGGAAACCAACACGGAATAGTATCATGTGTTGATTAGAAAACTTCATCTAGTTGACTGTGAAATGTCAAAAGAAAAGGATGGAGAAACAAGAGTCCATTTACTTTGATATCCTTTTCTGTCAAAATTTCATAGCTTGCTAGATGGGGTTTTCTAATAAACACCCCGTATATTACATAAGGAGAAATCTTTCTGCTCCACAATTTTGGCGCCCTTCTTAGCAGTTTTGCCGGATGTTTTTGCATGACAATGGCGAACCATCTGCTCCTTATAACCACAGAATATTTCGTAAATTTGGCTACATGGTTTGATTGCCCCACGAATCAGTAGAGCGGAACTTTATTGAAAATAGCTGTTCTGGAATGGTTAATTGTGCCGAGATCATGCAGCTTTACTCAAAGTGCTCTGTTTACTCTCTGGATTTCAGCTCCACCAGTAGTATGCAACATCTGTATGCAAGAGAAAATCCCCAGATTTTACGAAATCCTCCTAAATTCCTAAACGTTCCAAAAAATCCTTAGATCTAAGGATAAAATCCTTGACTTGGCAACACTGCTGATGAGGGGTAGACCCCGAAACTAGTATGCAGATGGGTTGATTGACAAATCGGTAACCACTTACTCAATTTCGCAAACATTATAAATGGGCTTTTTTGACTCTTCCTTGCATTTAAGTTTACAAGATTTCCAAAGCTTAAGGCGAGCTCTTAATCTTTAGTGCAGTAACAACTAAACATGTTTCTTTGGCCAATAAGCTCACAAAGTTTCCTCTTCGACGAATCAATTTCCGTGTTGTCAAGATTGAATTTTCTTAATGAGAAGAAATTTCCAAAACTTGATTTCCGTCGGGACAATTTAAAAAAGGTCGCTGATTGAAGGGTGATAAGAGGTACCTACTATTCCTAAAGACAGTATCCGAAAGATTTACAGGCTCAGTGAATTTGAAACATAAACATCATCTGACGGTCCCTAAGCAACGTTTCAAGATATTGACGATGTGGAAAGAAATTTAACCGATAACTTCGATTCGAGAGATAGACTGAACAGATAATTTTTCTGGGGAACGGTACTCGGGGAAAGATTCGTCGACTTCTTATATTCATGGATTTCTAATGTAGTTTCGTAATGTGTAAAAACGGCTAACAATCAGCAACAGCCTTCGAAGGTGCAACAATGCGTCTATTGGAAAATACAGGAGCGCAAAAAGTGACGTTACTGTTAGTACCTCGCTCCGCGTGAACAAAAAAATGATATTCTATTATTTTACTACTTTGCGTCAGATCAACAATGCAAATTCAATTTAATTGCAATAATATTGGGAATCCTTCGTCTGTGCGGTAGGTGGCTACGAAAAAACAACAATAACTCGAGCACATATTATATATTCATATATTATAACTTAAATACCTCCTCTCACTTTTTAATGATAAATAATATGATTATCTTTATGAATAAACAAATGGATTAAACTGCAGTTTTCTATTATCTGGAATTATGATGTGTGAATTGCTGCATTATTTCTCGAGTCATATTTGCGTGTTAGAAACCGCTCAAGACGCACAATGTTTCTATTAAGCCGGAACAAACGGAAATTTACCATTTTCATCGGTAAATTGTTCTCGTTCAAGGAGATTCTTTTGTTATTCAAACACTTTCAGCACAATACACACAGGATTCTTTGGAAATCCCCAAGAACTCTAAAAGATCGGTTCGAGCCACATGTACCCACGTAACAATAACGTCTATACGAATTACTTTTAGTTTACGATGCAAATTTATTTAAAGTAAAGAACACGATAATTGCGGGTTTTACAGTGCATATTAACACCCTTTTATATTATCTAGATTAGTATTGCACTTTTAATTAATTTATGTATACTAACTAATTCATAAGGTTTGATGATGTAAGCTGCCTGCTATATTCTTGGAAGAGGTGGAGGAGTTCTTATACAGGGGTGTGGATGTATGGTTTGGTATTCACGATAATGGATTCAGATTTTAGAAGCACAAATAATCCTTATTTTTTCTATAAACATGGCTCCCCTTCAAACTAGGGGTATCTGTCATATTGTTGATTCTACTAAGTTTTTTTCAGCATTTGTTCTAATAACATTAAACTCATTTCTTTCATTTAAATATATCATTTTTAATTTAAACATATTTATTTGTGGCCGAACTTCATCCACCGACTCACAGGTGGCAGCGCCAAAAACTTCACCCACCGACTCACAGGTGGCAGCCTTAGTCGAAATCCTTTATAAGATCACACCGCCTTTCCTGCGCCTAATTTGTCTTCAAACTCATGTACCAACTATAAACTCTCACTCCGGCGTATAAGCACAGTATAAGGAATATTTAATAGTAGCGTCACTCTATCACGTGACCGTTCCTCGCTAACAATTCTTCCCCTCTTAGTTCGTCTAAGCTTTCAGCTAAAATAAACAAAAGTTTGACCACTTTACGCCACCGGTCTATACTGAATGCATTGCCCAATTAGCGATTTCACACTCGAACGGCGGCAAAACGCTTTTGAACTCGGAATTTCTTTGATCTTTCCGAGAGTGACGTTATTGGTATATATTCTCTATACTGTGGTATAAGGCAGGGGTCTACCACGCTTTACTGACGAGTTCAAAGTAGACCCCGGTACGAAACGCCAACACTACATACATAGGCAATAACGATCTCAGGTCCTCCCAGTGGTGTTTCCTTGAATAAGAAAAGTCATATCTGGAAATACATTTCCCATCCATGATGAGCTGTACCAAAGCTGTACTAATGAGGGTACAGAGCCTGCGAGGTACAGAGCTATATGGACTGCTTCTCGAACTGAGAGCCATCTGCCGTACAGTATTAGATCTAAAACTGCTGCTCTGTACAACGTCTCACCGCTCTAGTATATAACATCTGCAGAGACTCTCCTGTTTTAGCGTTTGGCCCCCCTTTTTGCAATGGGTACCTTAAAAATGGCGGCGATATCCGCTCGAATTGACGTCTTACATCAAATCATTTGAATTCGCATCGAATCGATGCGCTGTAACGATGAAATTACGTAATGGGTGTCTCAAAAATGTCGGACTTCCGGCCAAAAAACGGGACCGTTTTAAAAGCAACATCAGCATTTGTTGGCTCTGTCCATATCTCCTAAGTCACTAATGTACCCTATTTTTTTAAACGTTGTAATTGTATGCATTTGGAGAGTGCCCATCAACACCAGGAACACTAGACTCTAAGAAGATTTATGTACTATCGGCGTGACGTCACTATAGTGCAGTTAATATCTAACCAAAGAGTATTCCTATCGTATTTCTGGTAGGAAAACAAAAGATGGGACTACTCTCAGAGCTCTCTAGAGCGCTCTTTCAATGACAGAAATGACAAGAAGCTTTTTCCGCTACATATTTGAAAATCTCTGGTCTCAATGCTTTTCAGTATTAACTAGATAGTAGATAGTAGTATAATAGTGTTGTTTAAAGAAAGTATAAAAAACGAAAAATTAGTTAACAAAACTTCTGCCTAAACACTTAACCTCAACTAAAGAAAAATCTTCATTTGAAAGATGTGACTTTGCAGGGAACGTTGACAACAAATAGCTCAGACGATATGTTTATTTTCTTCTAATGAGCTGATATTGAGAAAGATAGAAAACCTCCTTGTACTCAAGGGGCAGTTTATACTAGCTCTCAGAAAACTCTCCTGTTTTAGAATTTTGGCCCCCTTTTTGCAGTGGGTACCTTAAAAATGGCGGCGATATCCGCTTAAATTGACGTCACTTGACGTATTACGTCAAATCATTTGAAGTTGTGATTCGCGAATCGATGTGCTGTGACGATGAAATTACGTCATGGGTGCCTTAAAAATGTCGGACTTCCGGCCAAAAAACAAGGACCATTTTCAGGGAAATATCGGCATTTGTTGGCTCTGTCCATATCTCCTCATGAATGTACTTTATCTTTTTGAACGTTGCATTTGGAGAGTGCCCATCAACATCAGGGACACTAGACTCTAAGGAGATTTATGTCCCATCGGCGTGACGTCACTATAGTGCAGTTAATATCTGACCAAAGGGTATTCCTATCGTATTTCTGGTAGGAAAACAAAAGATAGGACTATTCTCAGAGCTCTGTAGAGCGCTTTTTTAATGACAGAAATGACAAGAAGCTTTTTCAGCTACATATTTGAAAATCTCTAGTCTCAATGCTTTTCAGTATTAACTAGATAGTAGTATATATAATGGTGTTGTTTAAAGAAATTATAAAAAACGAAAAATTAGTTAACAAAACTTCTGCCTAAACACTTAACCTCAACTAAAGAAAAATCTTCATTTGAAAGATGTGACTTGCAGGGAACGTTGACACCAAATAGCTCAGACGATATGTTTATTTTCTTCTAATGAGCTGATATTGAGCGAGATAGAAAACCTCCTTGTACTCAAGGGGCAGTTTATACTAGCTCTCAGAAAACTCTCCTGTTTTAGAGTTTTGGCCCCCTTTTTGCAGTGGGTACCTTAAAAATGGCGGCGATATCCGCTTCAATTGACGTCACTTGACGTATTACGTCAAATCATTTGAAGTTGTGATTCGCGAATCGATGTGCTGTGACGATGAAATTACGTCATGGGTGCCTTAAAAATGTCGGACTTCCGGCCAAAAAACGGGACCATTTTCAGGGAAATATCGGCATTTGTTGGCTCTGTCCATATCTCCTCATGAATGTACTTTATCTTTTTGAACGTTGCAATTGTGTGCATTTGGAGAGTGCCCATCAACACCAGGAACACTAGACTCTAAGAAAATTTATGTACTATCGGCGTGACGTCACAATAGTGCAGTTAATATCTAACCAAAGAGTATTCCTATCGTATTTCTGGTAGGAAAACAAAAGATGAGACTACTCCCAGAGCTCTGTAGAGCGCTCTTTCAATGACAGAAATGATAAGAAGCTTTTTCAGCTACATATTTGAAAATCTCTGGTCTCAATGCTTTTCAGTATTAACTAGATAGTAGTATATATAATAGTGTTGTTTAAAGAAATTATAAAAAACGAAAAATTAGTTAACAAAACTTCTGCCTAAACACTTAACCTCAACTAAAAAAAAAATCTTCATTTAAAGGATGTGACTTTGCAGGGAACGTTGACAACAAATAGCTCAGACGATATGTTTATTTTCTTCTAATGAGCTGATATTGAGAGAGATAGAAAACCTCCTTGTACTCAAGGGGCAGTTTATACTAGCTCTCAGAAAACTCTCCTGTTTTAGAGTTTTGGCCCCCTTTTTGCAGTGGGTACCTTAAAAATGGCGGCGATATCCGCTTCAATTGACGTCACTTGACGTATTACGTCAAATCATTTGAAGTTGTGATTCGCGAATCGATGTGCTGTGACGATGAAATTACGTCATGAGTGCCTTAAAAATATCGGACTTCCGGCCAAAAAACGGGACCATTTTCAGGGAAATATCGGCATTTGTTGGCTCTGTCCATATCTCCTCATGAATGTACTTTATCTTTTTGAACGTTGCAATTGAGTGCATTTGGAGAGTGCCCATCAACATCAGGAACACTAGACTCTAAGAAGATTTATGTACTATCGGCGTGACGTCACTATAGTGCAGTTAATATCTGACCAAAAGGTATTCCTATCGTATTTCTGGTAGGAAAACAAAAGATGGGACTACTCTCAGAGCTCTGTAGAGCGCTCTTTCAATGACAGAAATGATAAGAAGCTTTTTCAGCTACATATTTGAAAATCTCTGGTCTCAATGCTTTTCAGTATTAACTAGATAGTAGTATATATAATAGTGTTGTTTAAAGAAATTATAAAAAACGAAAAATTAGTTAACAAAACTTCTGCCTAAACACTTAACCTCAACTAAAAAAAAATCTTCATTTAAAGGATGTGACTTTGCAGGGAACGTTGACAACAAATAGCTCAGACGATATGTTTATTTTCTTCTAATGAGCTGATATTGAGAGAGATAGAAAACCTCCTTGTACTCAAGGGGCAGTTTATACTAGCTCTCAGAAAACTCTCCTGTTTTAGAGTTTTGGCCCCCTTTTTGCAGTGGGTACCTTAAAAATGGCGGCGATATCCGCTTAAATTGACGTCACTTGACGTATTACGTCAAATCATTTGAAGTTGTGATTCGCGAATCGATGTGCTGTGACGATGAAATTACGACATGGGTGCCTTGAAAATGTCGGACTTCCGGCCAAAAAACGGGACCATTTTCAGGGAAATATCGGCATTTGTTGGCTCTGTCCATATCTCCTCATGAATGTACTTTATCTTTTTGAACGTTGCAATTGTGTGCATTTGGAGAGTGCCCATCAACACCAGGAACACTAGACTCTAAGGAGATTTATGTCCCATCGGCGTGACGTCACTATAGTGCAGTTAATATCTGACCAAAGAGTATTCCTATCGTATTTCTGGTAGGAAAACAAAAGATGGGACTACTCTCAGAGCTCTGTCGAGCGCTCTTTCAATGACAGAAATGACAAGAAGCTTTTCCAGCTACATATTTGAAAATCTCTGGTCTCAATGCTTTTCAGTATTAACTAGATAGTAGATAGTAGTATAATAGTGTTGTTTAAAGAAAGTATAAAAAGCGAAAAATTAGATAACAAAACTTCTGCCTAAACACTTAACCTCAACTAAAGAAAAATCTTCATTTGAAAGATGTTACTTTGCGGGGAACGTTGACAACAAATAGCTCAGACGATATGTTTATTTTCTTCTAATGAGCTGATATTGAGAGAGATAGAAAACCTCCTTGTACTCAAGGGGCAGTTTATACTAGCTCTCAGAAAACTCTCCTGTTTTAGAGTTTTGGCCCCCTTTTTGCAGTGGGTACCTTAAAAATGGCGGCGATATCCGCTTAAATTGACGTCACTTGACGTATTACGTCAAATCATTTGAAGTTGTGATTCGCGAATCGATGTGCTGTGACGATGAAATTACGTCATGAGTGCCTTAAAAATGTCGGACTTCCGGCCAAAAAACGGGACCATTTTCAGGGAAATATCGGCATTTGTTGGCTCTGTCCATATCTCCTCTTGAATGTACTTTATCTTTTTGAACGTTGCAATTGTGTGCATTTGGAGAGTGCCCATCAACATCAGGAACACTAGACTCTAAGAAGATTTATGTACTCTCGGCGTGACGTCACTATAGTGCAGTTAATATCTGACCAAAGGGTATTCCTATCGTATTTCTGGTAGGAAAACAAAAGATGGGACTATTCTCAGAGCTCTGTAGAGCGCTCTTTCAATGACAGAAATGATAAGAAGCTTTTTTAGCTACATATTTGAAAATCTCTGGTCTCAATGCTTTTCAGTATTAACTAGATAGTAGATAGTAGTATAATAGTGTTGTTTAAAGAAAGTATAAAAAGCGAAAAATTAGATAACAAAACTTCTGCCTAAACACTTAACCTCAACTAAAGAAAAATCTTCATTTGAAAGATGTGACTTTGCAGGGAACGTTGACACCAAATAGCTCAGACGATATGTTTATTTTCTTCTAATGAGCTGATATTGAGAGAGATAGAAAACCTCCTTGTACTCAAGGGGCAGTTTATACTAGCTCTCAGAAAACTCTCCTGTTTTAGAGTTTTGGCCCCCTTTTTGCAGTGGGTACCTTAAAAATGGCGGCGATATCCGCTTCAATTGACGTCACTTGACGTATTACGTCAAATCATTTGAAGTTGTGATTCGCGAATCGATGTGCTGTGACGATGAAATTACGTCATGAGTGCCTTAAAAATATCGGACTTCCGGCCAAAAAACGGGACCATTTTCAGGGAAATATCGGCATTTGTTGGCTCTGTCCATATCTCCTCATGAATGTACTTTATCTTTTTGAACGTTGCAATTGAGTGCATTTGGAGAGTGCCCATCAACATCAGGAACACTAGACTCTAAGAAGATTTATGTACTATCGGCGTGACGTCACTATAGTGCAGTTAATATCTGACCAAAAGGTATTCCTATCGTATTTCTGGTAGGAAAACAAAAGATGGGACTACTCTCAGAGCTCTGTAGAGCGCTCTTTCAATGACAGAAATGATAAGAAGCTTTTTCAGCTACATATTTGAAAATCTCTGGTCTCAATGCTTTTCAGTATTAACTAGATAGTAGTATATATAATAGTGTTGTTTAAAGAAATTATAAAAAACGAAAAATTAGTTAACAAAACTTCTGCCTAAACACTTAACCTCAACTAAAAAAAAATCTTCATTTAAAGGATGTGACTTTGCAGGGAACGTTGACAACAAATAGCTCAGACGATATGTTTATTTTCTTCTAATGAGCTGATATTGAGAGACATAGAAAACCTCCTTGTACTCAAGGGGCAGTTTATACTAGCTCTCAGAAAACTCTCCTGTTTTAGAGTTTTGGCCCCCTTTTTGCAGTGGGTACCTTAAAAATGGCGGCGATATCCGCTTCAATTGACGTCACTTGACGTATTACGTCAAATCATTTGAAGTTGTGATTCGCGAATCGATGTGCTGTGACGATGAAATTACGTCATGGGTGCCTTAAAAATGTCGGACTTCCGGCCAAAAAACGGGACCATTTTCAGGGAAATATCGGCATTTGTTGGCTCTGTCCATATCTCCTCATGAATGTACTTTATCTTTTTGAACGTTGCAATTGTGTGCATTTGGAGAGTGCCCATCAACACCAGGAACACTAGACTCTAAGAAAATTTATGTACTATCGGCGTGACGTCACAATAGTGCAGTTAATATCTAACCAAAGAGTATTCCTATCGTATTTCTGGTAGGAAAACAAAAGATGAGACTACTCCCAGAGCTCTGTAGAGCGCTCTTTCAATGACAGAAATGATAAGAAGCTTTTTCAGCTACATATTTGAAAATCTCTGGTCTCAATGCTTTTCAGTATTAACTAGATAGTAGTATATATAATAGTGTTGTTTAAAGAAATTATAAAAAACGAAAAATTAGTTAACAAAACTTCTGCCTAAACACTTAACCTCAACTAAAAAAAAAATCTTCATTTAAAGGATGTGACTTTGCAGGGAACGTTGACAACAAATAGCTCAGACGATATGTTTATTTTCTTCTAATGAGCTGATATTGAGAGAGATAGAAAACCTCCTTGTACTCAAGGGGCAGTTTATACTAGCTCTCAGAAAACTCTCCTGTTTTAGAGTTTTGGCCCCCTTTTTGCAGTGGGTACCTTAAAAATGGCGGCGATATCCGCTTTAATTGACGTCACTTGACGTATTACGTCAAATCATTTGAAGTTGTGATTCGCGAATCGATGTGCTGTGACGATGAAATTACGTCATGGGTGCCTTAAAAATGTCGGACTTCCGGCCAAAAAACGGGACCATTTTCAGGGAAATATCGGCATTTGTTGGCTCTGTCCATATCTCCTCATGAATGTACTTTATCTTTTTGAACGTTGCAATTGAGTGCATTTGGAGAGTGCCCATCAACATCAGGAACACTAGACTCTAAGAAGATTTATGTACTATCGGCGTGACGTCACAATAGTGCAGTTAATATCTGACCAAAGAGTATTCCTGGTAGGAAAACAAAAGATGGAAATACTCTCAGAGCAGAGCGCTGTAGAGCGCTCTTTTGACACCTTTTATGATAGAGACGATAAGAAGCTTTTTCATCTACATATTTGAAAGTTTGTGGTCCCAATAGTTCTCAATGTTAACTAGATAGTAGTAGTGTAGTACTGCTGCTTAAAGGAGTACAAAAAAAAAATTAGTTAACAAAATTTCCGCCTAAACACTTAACCTCAGCTAAAGAACAGCTTTCATTTGAGAGAAGGGACTTTACAAGGAACGTTGACAACAAATAGCTCAGACGATATGTTTATTTTCTTCTAATGAGCTGCTATTAAGAGAGATAGAAAACCTCTTTGTACTCCAGGGGCAGTGCAGAGGACGCGTTCATAAAATCGCCTGACGCGAGGACGCGTTCATAATTAAATTCGACGGGTAAAGTTTTATTAATAGGATGTATTATGATGATGGACTGGCCTGTATCTCAGTAATTGCACTGTTCTATTACTACACAAAGTACATAGAGCATGGAGCTATTAAAGTCTAGCTCATTAGTCTCCAGCTATACTACTGTAGTCGTAAGGACTTTAATTGATCCTGGATCAAATTGGGCCCTACAGCTGATTTTCAGGCAACCAGATTGGTAATCGATGACAGTCAAGTCAATCTGATTGGTTGGAAATCAATTGATAGTGATAAATCAGATCAGAACTGGGGTGTCTAGTCCAATGACCTAGGAGATATGGACGGAGCAAGCAAATGCCGATATTTTCCTTAAAATGATCTTGTTTTTTGGCCGAAAGTCCGCCATTTTTAAGGTACGCATGACATAATTTCATCATCACAAAACATCAATAGCGATTTTGAATTATTTGACGTAATGTGACGGCCGAGGGATATCGCAGCCATTTTTAAGGTACTCACTGCTAAAAAAGCAGGGGCGCCAAAACTGTAAAACAGGAGGGTTTCTCCAGATGTAATATATAATGTAAAATATATAACAACTCGTTGAATCGAACACACCGTAGATTCGCCTTCCGGTGTTGCCGAACGAGGCATAAGAAATAATTGCTTTATATGCAGATGGAAAACTAAATACCGGGTGTTCATTATAAAACTTCATCTAGTTAGCTGTGAAATGTCAAAAGAAAAGAATGGAGAAACAAAAGTCCTTTTATTTTGATTATGTCATCCTCTTCTGTCAAAATTTCATAGCCTGCAAGATAAAATTTTCTAATAAACACGCCGTACTTTACATGCACGTGAAAACAATGTAGACAAATATGAGAAT
Organism: Taphrorychus bicolor; assembly: GCA_951812265.1. NCBI lineage: Eukaryota > Metazoa > Arthropoda > Insecta > Coleoptera > Curculionidae > Taphrorychus > Taphrorychus bicolor. Next base: position 1,968,347 of record OX638305.1, on the reverse strand, counting down.
TTAACTTCTTCTAGATAACTTCTACACATTTTCTTGATTCAAAAGTCTAAAAATATTTTATGTAACACAGCCAATTTCGATTTTTAACGTTTTCGAAATACTGAAGTTTCAATTATGATGGATTTCGAGGGTCGTAACTTCCAAATGCCTTCAGTTAGAGCGAAACAGTTGTTGTTTAATGCACTAATTAATATCTCGCAGATATCAACAGTGGAGTATGAAAGTAACATCAAGAGAAAAAACTGGACAAAAAAAAGGTACTCACATCGTCCTCATCTAAAGTACCATAAACGTCCAGTTTATCGATCCGGATGGTGCCCTGGAACGGGTAACACAGCGACCCTTGCGCAATCGAAGAGTTGCTCCACACCGACACCTCCGGGTCTCCGTTGTGATTTTTGTCCTGAGTCCTGATGCACAGGCTAAACTCCTGCGGGATCAGTACGCAGGTCTCCATGCTCGCGACACAGTCCCTGATTTAGTTGAAACTAGTTTAACTTATTGTGCATCGATAACATTTATGACTATATTGTCACTGTACATAAGCAGAAAATAAACTATCACAATAGAGTTCAATTGATAGGCAATCACTTGTCTCTGTTCGAGCTTTGTTGTGGAACTTAAATCACTTCAGTAGGTACCTGGCTATCGCGACAAAAGTAAAAAAGAACGTTATTTATTAGTCTCCAAAAGTACATAACAACAAAATCAAATAATATATGTGGCGCGTAATGTCCCTGACCAATGGGACGTGCCCGCGAGTTTTCCGTACTACCGGCTTTTTCCGCGTGTGCGCTAAACTCCGCTTAATGTGAACTACCCGTTAGTAGCCATGAGCTTCATATGAATGGCACTGAACCGCTCTAGCATTGACCCTGTACGCGGCGGTGGCACCGTGGTACCGCGGATCTGCCCCCACCACTCAGAACCACGTGGGTAAACTGGTGCACAACTACCTGACAGGTGGATCCTATAAGGTACCTATCTCTCTCGCGTGGAACCAATATGAAAAAGTGAACGGATGCTGTTGTTATTTGGAGCTGAGGTTTTTTGTTTGTTGTTTTGGTTTGCATTAGTACAGGTAGGTACCTGATGTCCGTCTTTCTCTTGTACTTATTATGTCACTTTTTATACTAGAAAAACTATTGAAAGTTTACTAAATTAATTATAGCATACTTTTTGTGAATGTGTAATAATAAATACATAGCCCTGGCTTATGGTAAAGGATGGTACCTAATACTTTTACTACATTCCTCCCATAGCACCTTTCCACCTTTACAGAAATGTATTTAAGTATGGGACCTTCTCGACTTGATTGTTAAGTACTTTTAGGAAGGTACATACCCGGTGTTCATTACAAAAAGTCATCTACAAGGTTGGTAGGTACCTACAGAGATATGTCATATCATGGAAAATTTGTAGGTACCTTCAAAAGGTGATGGTATCGCACCAACCTAAATAAGGATTTTGCTAACATATTTTCTCACCTGTATGTAGATTATTAATTAAATATGACATTTCAGTCCTCATACTCACCTATAATTGGAATCATTCTCGCAGCCAGGCAAAACCATGGCACTGGCTGCTTTTTTACATCTCTCGCCCAAGGCCGTTTGCCGTCCCGAGACATTTTCCTCGTCGGCGCCCAATAAGTAGCAGCGGTACCGCTCGGCAGGCTTTCCAGTACTTCACGAGGTGCCCGCCTCTTGCCGACCAATGAACGGCCCACGTCGCTCCCATTGGTTCTATGGCGGGGGGTCCGAGGAGGTGCCGCCGGTCGTCTCCGCAGGTGAGATCGGCAGGTGCGCATTTAACAGGACTACTTGCAATATAACGTTGATTTGGTCTTGTTTTCGCTGCACGACTTGCGCGATTACTGCAAATAAAAATTTTAAATAAGCGGTTCGGTTCTGCTGCCGAGAAATTAATTTTTGTAGTTTATTAGTCGCCGTGCACCTTTTGCATATTAATGACACGAGTGGAGAGTTCCGTACGTAATTAATATGGTATTATTGGGCCCCGGGGATTAATTTCTTATTGACAAGCGGTCGCATTCCTCGAGTAGGAAATGTAAAGTGCATTTCGTTTTAGTTTTCTTATTAATTGAACAATATTACATTATTTACGGAATACAAATAGTAGATGTCACTATAGGAATAAAAGTTAAAAGTGCGTCTTTAGTGTTACTCTTAGAAGTCAAGTTTGAACCGTACTTGAAGTTAAAACGTGAAGTTAAACTGAACTTGTAAAAATCGCCCTAAGTGAGCCCAGGGGCGCGTTCATCCAACTTTTTACAGTCTTTTCGGACGGCCGCTTTAGACCGCTATGAAAGTATGTTGGTCCTTGTATTCTTATTGAGAAAACAAAGGATGGGAATAATTTCAGAGCGCTCAAAACGCTGTTAGTCGTAGACGTCGTAGTAATCGTAATCCTAATTTTCCTCATGGGTTGTAATCAATGACCTAGCAGATATGGACAGAGCGGATTCTTACCCACTAAAAAAACCCGTTGATGCTTGGGGATTCCGGGCCCGGTTGCCTATAAATCCCCGGTCTGCTACCGGTGTTGATATTGTATCTAAATACACTAATGTAGTACTTAAGGCGCCATCTAGTGTTACTACTCTTTGTTATGTGTTGCCCATACACAGCTCAATAAAGTTAGTCGTTCATGTTTGCTCACGAGACGTACAGCTTTTTACTTCCTCGTCACCCGCGATCCTCGGAATCCTGTTTTTAATAGGTTATGGGCCCAGGACGGTTAATCGGGATATTGGGTTAAGTCGGGAGTAAGTTTAAAGTACGCGTGAGTGATTCGTAGTAACGGTATTATTGTTTGCCTAGTTGGTATTTTTTTGCAACACATCTAAACGGCAAATATGGCTGCCAATAATTACCTAGCTAGTGTGCCCAAGCTGCAAGGTCGCATTAATTATGAGGAATGGTCGTTTGCCATGGAAAATTTCCTTGCATTAGAAGGCCTTAGTAAATGCATCGATGGGACAGAAGCTGATGGCGTGTTAGATGCAAAAGCCAAGGCAAAGATAATCTTAACCATCGATCCAAGCCTGTACGTGCATGTCAGAGAGTCTTCATCAGCCAAGGACGTCTGGCTGAAGCTGAAGGATCTGTACGAGAACAAGGAATTTACGAGGAAAATTTCACTCCTTCGTACGTTAACCTCATGTCGGCTGGAAAATTGCTCATCAATGGAAGAATACGTCAATCAAGTCATTGAAACGTCACAGAAACTTGGAAGATCGGGGCTCAACCTTGAAAGCTCGTTAGTTGGAAGCCTGCTTTTAGCGGGGTTGCCGGATCGCTTTGCGCCAATGGTGATGGCATTGGAGCACAGTGGACTTGCCATTACCACTGACTCTATTAAAGCAAAATCGTTAGACTTCCAGGTAGATGGCACTAGTGTTTCTAGCCATGTGGCGTCGACATGTGGTGCGTTTGTAGGGAAATCAGTCAACGTCAACAGTGTCAACCAGCGGAAACGTCAGAATCGGAGCGGAACCGGAGTATCCCGACAGAATGTAAACAACAACAAAGAAATTATTTGTTTTAAGTGTATTAAGCGTGGTCATTTCATGTCGAAGTGAAACAACAAAAACAATGAAAAACAAGTACCTAAAGGTAAAAGTGCATTTAACTTCGCGTTTCTAAATTCCAAGTTCAGTAGCAAAAACTGGTACGTGGATTCCGGTGCAAGTGATCATTTAACGTGTCGACGTGAATGGTTATTAAATCAAAGACAACCATGGAGCAATGAAATCATGGTAGCTGACAATAAGAAAATTGCAGTTCACAGTAGTGGAAATATTGACATTGTAACTGAGGTTAATGGTGAAAGTTTTGAAGTGGAAATTCAAGATGTACAGTATGTGCCTTCATTAGCGACCAACCTACTTTCGGTTAGTGAGCTGGTAAGGAAAGGTAACCTTGTTCACTTTAGCAAGGATGTCTGCAGAATTTTCAATGCCAGAAACGTTTTGGTGGCTGAGGCCTTCTTGTCTGATGGTGTGTACAAGATTAACATGACAGAAAAGGCTGTGTTTGTGGGTCAAGCAGCTATAGCTTCAGGTGAAACTTGGCACAGAAGATTAGGCCACATCAACTCAAGTTTTTTGACCAAATTAATGGATGGCTTAGTGCAGGGAGTTAACTACACTGGTGATTTGACCATGAAGTTGAAAAATGCCAATTATCCAACAATAGAGCATCTGGATTGCTGGATATAGTGCACAGTGATGTAGCAGGACCCATGGAGACCATATCCAGAGGAGGTTCAAGGTACTATGTAGAATTCCAAGATGATTTTAGTCGCATGTCCTTTGTGTATTTTATGAAAACCAAGGATGAAGTTTTTGAGCATTTCAAGTCATTTCAAAGCTTAGCTGAAAAGCAGATAGGCAGAAAAATCAAAGTTTTGCGATCAGATAATAGTGGAGAATACACTGGAGCTGTTTTTCAAAATTACCTTAAGGAACAGGGCATAATTCACCAGAAGACCAACATGTACACTCCTGAACAAAATGGGTGTGCAGAACGTTTAAATAGATCACTGGTGGAGAAAGGCAGGTGTTTGTTATATGAAGCAGGTTTGGAAAAACGCTTTTGAGCCGAAGCCATCAACACAGCCTGTTACTTGAGAAATAGATCTGCAGTGTCCAACAAGGACAAGACACCTTATGAGATTTTCTTTGGGAAAAAGCCTGATTTAAGCCATGTTAAAATTTTTGACGTAAGAAATGGGACAAGAACTCTCAGAAGCTAATTCTCATGGGTTATTCTGAGACAACCAAGGGCTATAGGCTTTATAACCCAGACACAAATGAAATATCCACTAGCAGAGATGCACACATATCATCGAAAGGAAACCTCAGGACCTAGACAGCACTCGTTTCTACTTAGAACCATCATCTAAACAAGTAGTTGAAGGCGAACAGCCACAATCCCCAATACCAGAAGGCAAACCAGACTCTGATTCTGAGGAAGAGCTGACATTAACATTTTCAGAGGAGGAATCACCTGATGATTCACTAGGTGACTCTGAGTATATCCCTGACGTGCAAGTTGATGATGTCAATCCTCCAGAACTCAGAAGGTCACATCGAGAAAAGAAGCCAATGTTATTTAATGACTATGTGACCTATTATGCAGCGCATGATCTAGAGAAGCAAGGGGAAGTTGCAGTTTCAGTGGGAGATCCAGCTACTATGGAAGAGGCTCTTTCTGAACCAGAACGGGATAAATGGATCAGTGCTATGCAGAATGAAATGCAGAGCTTCAATGACAATCAAGCATGGGACATTGTGGACCTACCAGAGGGTCAAAGTGCAGTTAAGTGCAAGTGGGTCTTTAAAAAGAAGGTAAATAGTGTGGGCAGTGTTATCTATAGGGCTAGATTAGTCGCCAAAGGCTTTAGCAAGAGAAAAGGCATTGATTTCGATGAAACTTTTTCCCCAGTAGTCAAGCATTCAACATTAAGATTGCTTATGGCATTGTCAGTTCAGCTTAAATTAAATATTTATAACTTACATGTGGTGACTGCTTTTCTAAATGGAAAACTCGAGGAAGATGTATTTATGGAATTGCCTGAATGTTTTGATAGCATAAGCAGCAAAAATCATAGTGCAAATGGAAAGGTATTAAAGCTCAATAGGGCTATATATGGTTTGAAACAATCATCACGGGTCTGGTATAAAGAAGTTGAAGTTGTTCTGACAGAATTAAATTACAAAAGAAGCGCTCATGAGCCTCGTGTTTTTATTAAACGTGATGGTGGTTTCTTGACTGTGATTGCACTATATGTTGATGACTTTTTTGTTTTTTTTTAACTCAATGCAGGAGGCAAGTGTTTTGAAGGATCAGTTGGCTCAGAAATTCAAGATCAAAGATTTAGGTGAGATAAAGCAATGCCTGGGCATGAGGGTTAGAATTGACAAAGCAAAGGGTGAAATATTGTAGGATCAGGAGAAATACATAGAAGAGGTTTTGGCTAGGTTCAACATGGGTGATTGCAAGCCTATGGGCACACCTATAGACAAGAATGTCAAATTTGATGAACCAGGTCAGGACATTTGTGACCCTGGGTTGCCTTATCAAAGACTCATAGGGAGCCTTATGTATTTGGCTGTGCTGACAAGGCCAGACATAACTTGCTGTTAATTTCCTTAGTCAGTTTAACAATTCTTATACTCAATTGCATTGGCAGTATACGAAACGTGTTTTAAGGTATTTGCAAGGCACAAAATCAGTTTGTTTAAGGTTTAAAGGTGGTGATAACTCTGATTTGACCGGTTTTGTTGATGCAGATTATGCCAGTAATGTTTATGACAGAAAGTCATACACAGGTTTTGTTTTTATGTTGGCAGGTGGGGCCGTGTCATGGGAATGTAAGAAGCAAACCACTGTAGCCTTAAGCAGCGCTGAGGCTGAATGTATGGGCGTTTGTGAAGCTTCAAAAGAAGCAATATATTTAAAGGGTTTGTTATCTTACTTGTTGGGTTCATATAATTGTATAACTATGTTTAATTTAATTTATTAGATTTAAGATATTAGACCCCGTGTGGGGTTGCTAGTCCTCCATCGGGCGCCTCCCCAGGTGGCGGATAGGGGGATGCCTCATAGATATGGGTGGTACCGGGGAAATGAAATACCCGGGGCGGACCAAAACTAGCGCCGAATGACTGTCGGGATAAACAGCCACCTCCTCTTGGTCAACAGCTCAGGGTGGAGGAACCAACAGGAGCGAGGGTAATCTCTTGCCCGTGAGATGAGAAATCGTCTTTAAAGGCGGAAGAGCCAACAAATGGCCAACGGCAGGGGGATACAGAAGGTAAAGGAAACCCACTGTATTAAAGATCCTAAGGATATTCCCAGGATATTCATCCGATTAACTATTATCATGTTGGAAGCACAAATACAGATGGCCTCTAGTCCCGAGCAGACCTTAAATGGTCAAGAGGTGCGAAGAATCCCCCGGTTTCAACTAGATAAGAGAACAAAGATGGCTACTTGGAACGTTAAAACCTTGTTTGCGGCTGGAAAGTTGGATAACCTAATCCAGGAGATGAAAAGAATGGAAATAAACATTCTCGGAGTGAGTGAAGTCCGCTGGCCCGGAAATGGAATGATCAGATCAAAGGATAAAGTATTATACTATTCAGGTACAAGGAACGGCGGCCGAGACCATCAACACGGCGTTGGCATCCTCATGGATGAAAACATACAAAAATCAGTAAAGAGCTTCATCCCAATTTCAGAAAGAGCACTCCTAATTCAATTGTCCGGTAGACCTATGAACATCAATATCGTACAGGTCTATGCCCCAACGGCGGACAAATCAGAGGAAGAGATTGAGGATTTCTACAGACAACTTGACAGTGCCCTAAAGCTTACAAAAACGAACGAGATCAATATAATTCTAGGAGATTTCAATGCTAAAGTTGGTAAGGGTAAAATGAGATCAGTGGTGGGTGATTACGGCTTGGGTGTGAAAGAGGGGAAAGACTAATTCAGTACTGCGAAGAAAATAACCTTGTGATTGCAAATACATGGTTCACGCTACCACCAAGACGCTTGTACACCTGGAGATCTCCGCAAGACAATGACCATCACATTGTCCGAAACCAAATAGACTACATTATCATTAATCAAAGATTTAGAAATCTCATCACTAAAGTAACCACAATGCCAGGTGCCGATATTGAATCTGACCACAATCCGCTGCGTGCCGACATAGTGTTGCGCCTGTCCAGACCCAAAGAAAAGACCACTAGAAAGATATTGGAACCAAAACTACTTAAGGACGAGGAAAGAAGATCATCATACGAAGAACATCTTAACAAAGAACTGGAAAATACTCGCAATATAGAAGATACGAACGAACACTGGCTCAAACTCAAAGAAGTTTTTAAGGAAACAAATGAAACCTTCCTTACAAACACCAGAAGGGCAACGAGGAACGAATGGATGACTGACGACATTCTGGATTTAATGGAAAAGCGAAGGCAATGTAAAGTCAACGGAGACTACTCAGAATATAAAAGTCTTCAAAGAAGAATTCGAAATGAAATAAGAACAGCAAAAGAAAGTTGGTTGACTGAAAGATGTCTGGAGGCAGAAAATCTGAGCAAACTGGGGGACAATTTCCATCTCCATAAAAAAGTCAAAGAAATCGCTGGAATATATAACAACAAGAGTGTGGGTTTCATTAGGGATGAAAACAATAAAATAATATTGGACACCGAGAAACTACTACTAACATGGAGGGAATACACTACCGGACTTTTTCAGGATGACAGACCAGGAAACCCCGAAAACGAAATAACAACGCTATCAGGACCAAGTATACTAAAGAGTGAAATCAAACATGCCATAACTCTAATGAAAAACAACAAAGCTCCGGGCCCTGATGATATGTACTCAGAAACTTTTCATTTGATTAGCGAACAAAACCTTGATATCATTGTCCGACTCTTTAACAATATTTACGACACTGGACAAATTCCTGAGGACTGGCTCCGTTCTACGTTTGTCGCACTTCCTAAAACAAACAACGCAACAGCATGTAAAGACTACCGCCTCATTAGTCTAATGAGTCATTTCCTCAAGCTTTTCCTTCGAGTTCTGCACACGAGACTATACAGGAGATGCGAGGAAGTGAGTGGTGCCAGTCAATTTGGATTTAAGAGTGGTTTTGGAACAAGAGAAGCCATATTCAGTCTCCAGACATTAGTGCAGAACTGCCAAGATCAGAGAAAAGACGTTTTTCTGTGCTTTATCGACTACGAGAAGGCATTCGATAATGTAAAGCACGACCTCCTCATATCATATCTTAGAGACCTGGGACTGGATGGAAAGGATATCAGACTTATAGGTAATTTATACTGGAACCAAAGAGCAGAAATCCGAATTCAAAATGCAGGAACAACTGAGGATTTCGAAGTAAAAAAGGGCGTCCGCCAGGGGTGTATCTTGTCTCCGATGTTGTTTAACTTGTATGTGGAAAGAGCTTTCATCGAGTCAATCTCCGACAGTCCCATGGGCATTAAAGTGAATGGAATTCCCATCAATAATATTCGATACGCGGATGATACCGTGATACTGGCGGATAGTGTAAATGACCTGCAAGTTCTACTAGATAAGATCAATGAAGAAAGCCAGAGATTAGGTCTGAAAATCAATATCCGTAAAACCAAATGCATGGCCATTAGTAGAAACGACACCCCAAATGTCATAATGTCCGTAAAGGGAGAGAACATTGAACAAGTCACTCAATTTAAATACTTGGGGTGCATGATCAACCAAAAATGGGACCCAGATCAAGAAATAAAATGCAGAATTGAGCAAGCTCGAACAACGTTTATAAAACTGAAAAAATTTCTGACAGACAAAAGCCTGAATCTCAATCTCAGATATAGAATGGTAAAATGCTACGTCTGGTCCGTTCTCTTGTACGGAGTCGAGGCATGGACGTTGAAGACAACAATTATAAATAGGATCGAGGCCTTCGAGATGTGGACCCTGCGACGGATGCTGAGGGTGTCGTGGGTTGAACATGTAACGAATGAGGACATTCTGAGAAGAGCTGGTTTGATAGACCGTGAACTTTTCGAAAACATCAAAAGAAGAAAAACTGGCTACCTTGGACATGTACCGCGCGGAGAACGCTATCATTTCCAGCGCCTTATACTCCAGGGTAAAATAGAGGGAGGAAAAAGAGGAGTGGGTAGGAGAAAACTGTCCTGGCTGCGAAACATACGACAGTGGACAGGAATACAGGACTTCCAGACACTGCAAAATGCTGCAATTAATAGAATCATATGATGAGTGAAAGGATGAACGCCTACGCAGGAATCTGCATGGCACTTGAAGAAGAAGAAGATATTAGATTAAACAGTCAAAGTTCCCAAAGATTGGTTTCAAATCCTACGTTTCACAAGAGGACAAAACACATAGACGTGCGCTATCATTTCGTCGGTGAGGCTGTGTCAAATGGTTTCATCGGTTTGAAGTGTATGCCTACTGAGAGTATGATGGCGGACGTACCTCATAGCCTCGCCAGCTTGGCTTGGTTTTTTGGAGATGTGGCCCCTTGCTTCTCGGGCGGTTCTTAGCATCTCTGCTGTCGCTCTACTTTGCAGCTTGATACCATAGCTGATGCCGTGGCCGCTTCCAGCGTTGCCCGGATCTGGGATCCGAGTCGTAACGAACCAAAGCTCGCAACAGGTCATCTGGATATGCTTCCGGGCGTCGGAAGATCTTTAGTTTTAGTTCTTTTTAGTTAACCACCGCAGATTAGCACGAATTTCTTCGTTACTAATGTGCCATGGAGCATTCACCGCCATACGGAGGTAAATGTTTTCAACAGCTTCTACCCTTGAAAGGTGAGCGTCCGCCGCGCACTCCCATGAGGCCGATTCATATGTTAGGATCGGCCGCATAATGGTTTTCAGCAGCAGGAGCTTTCCGAGCTCGCGAGCAGATGGCTTCTTCGATTGAGCAGGGGGTATAGTGAAGCCACAGCCCCGCTAGCTTTGGCAGCGGCGACCCTGACATGGGGGCCCCAAGTCAGCCCTTTATTCAAAGTTACCCCCAGATAAATGGTATCGCATGGCATCGCGACTTCTACCTATCAGGATTGCCTGAATCTTAATCCTGCAACGTACCAGCCACTCTTGGAGATCGTCTAAAGCTAGTTGCAGGTTCCGCCGCACGACATCTTTTCTCCCTAATGTCACGACTCCTCTTACCCCAGGCCTTTGCCGCGCAGAGCAGTGCCACCGAAGTATACAGTATTTTTGCCATATTCTTGTCTAGAAAACTTCTTCTTGTACAAAACCCTATAACCTTTCCAAGCAGACTATTGGCCTCTCTTTTTAACATCTCGACGTGTTCAATGTAATTTAGTTCAGGTTAGTATCCACAATGACTCCCAGAATGCTCATACTGTTACCAATAGGGGCCCTAACGTCACTCAACCTCACCACAGGTGGTCTTATTTTGCCCGCTCGGTCGACAAACATGCACTCCGTTTTTTCCATTTTTGACACATTCGCCCCATGCTCTTTCTCATCTACTCTCAATCTCCCTTGCGGATTTGCCGTCGACCAGAATTGCCTGATTGTCCACAAACGCCTACGCAATCACTCCTCCTTCTTCTTCCAATCCTTTCATACGCTCAAACCACCCTTCCATACATACTAGCCATAGTGAGGGTTCCAGGCTAGAGCCTTGTGGGCACCCTCTTTCTACGGCCTTCTTCACATTTCCGCTCACCACCATTCTCCCACATATAAAACTCCAACACATATTCCTGATCTTGTCAGGCATTCTCCATTTGCTCATCCGTCTATCTAGTCGCCATGTTAAAACGCGTTGGTCATCAACCTATCACAAGTGCGTGCAGTCCCGGTCTCTTTGCTTCGTCCAGGTTGTCCAGTAGGCCTGCAATGGCTTCCATGGTGTTCCGTCCCGCTCTAAATCCATACTGCCGTGCGCTCCATTTATTCTCCCTTTCGCACCAAGTTCTCACCCTGTCGTTTATCAATTTGTCCATTATTTTCCCCAGTGTCAGTGTGAGACATCTGGGTCTCACGCCTCCACCTTTTTTTGGAAGGCATCTCACGCTCGCAACCTTCCCTATCCTCGGGAAAACACCCAACTCCCAACATTCCGCATATATACTTACCAGAGTTTCTCCCATGCATGACTTCCCACACATATCTCATACCTTCATTCGGGTTCGTATCATCCGATACCGCTTTTCTATTTTTGAGACCCTTAATTACTCCTGCCACTTCTTCCCTTATAACTTTAGCTTCGTAGTAATCGTCCACGTTTGTCGGTTGTCTGTTGTGAATGTAAGTCCGACTATCTTCCCGTTGTCTGTCCGTTAGGTCCAGATGATTTGTATCTATCAAGTACTCATCTGCTTGGTCTCCGTCCAGCTCCTTTCCTTGCCCGTCAGTGACACGACTCACCCCTTCTTTTATCCTGCCTGCGTTCATGTCCTCTTCCTGCCTAGTTTTCTTTTTGTCCTGTATTTGTTTCTTACATTCCAGTCTTTGTCTCCTCCATATATTAGTTTTCACTTGATATCACGTCATAGTCGACGTCGTCACTTGACGGTTTACGTCAAATTATTGCAAAACAATTGTCAACCACATTACGTAAGAACCTAAGAAAAGCGAACTTCCGGCTAAAAAACGGGATCATTTTATAACGAAATATCGGCATTTGTTGGCTTTATCCATATCTCCTAGGTCATTGCATAAACCCGACAAAATTCAACCTGTCGGACTTAATTATGAATGCGCCCTAGAGATTGACGAACAAATTTTATTCTTAACGATCCTGCCGAGTCCCACCCAATTGCAGGAACCCAAAGAAAAACATAACTGAACGACGAATCAGAACTAACCCGACCAAAGAAAGGTTTTTCCTTTACTTTGTGCTGAAAGTTGTAACAGCAGGACTCGGCAGGATGATTAAGAATAACTTTTTTGCGAGACTAAACCGCAGAAGCGCAGCTAATGGCTTGCATTGCTTGCAACTTGGCAAAGCACAAAAAGACCAAGTATAGGTACTGCTATTTTTTCAAGCATGCAGGAATGAAAAGTCTACTTATACCTCATTCGCTTATTTTTGGCATCTCGCCTATCTTTGAAATCTTCATTTTTTTATACCTATCTCTTTTCGGCACATATTGAGAAGCTACAATAAAAATGCCAGTCTGATTTCCAATAATAAGTGAATGGTTTATACTTCTAAGTAATTCATTTTTGTAACAATTTTGCATCTTTTCGGAAAGGCTGTTTTAGGTACTTACCCATTTACTGCAGTATTTGTTGGTAAAATAGGCACTGTTTTGAACGGTAGTTTTCAATGCTTAATTGCAAATTGATATTAAACCATAAAAGATAGTTTAGGTTTAGGTAAATGATGGTAAAACATATAACATTATTATAATCAATACTAATTAATAACAATTTCAATGACAGGAGACGCGAGTGACATTTGACAGTCGAGGCGAGATTCAAGAACATAGGCGTTTTCGGGTGGCCAGTCCATAACGCTCCGAGAATATTCGCGTCCTTTGTTTTCTTAAGAGGAATGTAAGGACGGCAATACTCTATTAGACAAGTGCAATTGATGTCATCAAGTGCTGAAATTTTTTTTCGGCGAATGAGAATCGTTTATAAATGCGAATGCACCAGTGCGCCACCATGACATCAGCGATAACTTTTGATATCACTAAATTTTAGTGCCCTAAAGTATTTCGTTTTCGTTATTTTTTCGGTCTTTTGATGGAAGAAATGGATTTAACATTGTTTATAGTGTCGTTCCGAGATGAAAAACAAAGGTAACTATGTATCCAAATATTATATTTCACAGTCCTTTGATCTTTGGCAGTGGTCTATAAAGTTATGGTAATGATCGCTGACTGGATCGAAAGGTGAGTTTTACAAGTTCAGTTTAAACTTTAGTTTGAAGATAAGCGAAGGATTTCGACAGATAAACATTTCAATATACGTCAAAGCTGGAGTTTAACTTCAGGTAATTACTTGTAGAAGTGGTACCTACTTCGTACCACGACGTACAACGAACCAAATAGTTTTCTGTCACATATTTGTCGCCACACTCAAACGGGTAGCCAAAATTTCGACCTACACCATCAGGTGGCGACACCGTAGCAGGAAAAGCCAAATTTTATCATTCATCACTCTGAGAAATTATAAATCGGTCTCCCTGTAATTGAAGCTAAAATAAGTGTACCCCTAAACTGATAGATCATGTCTTTAGACTAATATTTGGTGAGGATTATTGCTAGGAGAATGGTTTTTGCTATAGCGTCGCCATCTAACGGTGTAGGTCAAAATCTCGGCTATCCGTCTGCGTATGGTGACAAGTACATGGTAGAAAACTACGTATTTGGTTTAGTGCTGCTCAGGGATGGGAAGGCATAAATTGCTACGTTTACTACCTAATTTACTACCGTAGTAAATGTTATTTACTATGTTGCCAATTTCTTTCTATTTTACTACATTTACTACCCTACAAGTATTTTTTAGCAACTAACTCATCTATTGTTTAACTGAGTTTTTATATTTTATTGCTTTCATTTTAAATTATTTATATAATATAAATATTCTCCTGACTGCCTAGTAGGCAGTCACAAGGAGAATACAGCAGGAATTGACAAATAGCATAAAAAGGAAAAGGCCATGCTTTTTGTTGAGAAATTTTGAACAAAAAGAAAAAGTAAGGTTATATAATTTGTTGAACCGACAGGGGTGACAGGAGACACACGACACGTGACCAGTTTTACTTGACCAATCAAAAAACCGTGACCATGACCAGGACCAATCAGGTGATTTACTACATTTCCTACACAATAATTCACTACATATGGCATTTACTACGTAGTAAATGTAGTAAATAGGATTTTTGTGCCACTTTCCCATCCCTGGTGCCGCAGCATATGTCTTTGCACAATGACGATACAGACACGTGTTTTTATACCTAGTCTTTGCTTGGAGTGATATTTAAAAAAAAACATTACGTGACGTCACACTTTTCTGGTCCACTCTGTAGACGTAAAAATATGTGCTTAAAATAGCCACTTTTGCACAGTATAGGTTACGATTAGAACCTTTTTTTTATCCTACTATGGTCCATTTCAAATACATATTCATCTAGCAGGCTGAAAAATTGACAGGCTCTTTCTATTTCATCCATGTATATGTGTCATTTTGGGAACTGGAGTTATCCAGATATCTTGCTGTCTCAAATTAAAAAGACTACGCTGTATATAGGTACTTCATAACAGCCAAAAAGATAAATGCAGAATCCGAATTTTGCAATTACATATTGCATTTTTTATTCTTCTATTCTACCCATAAATGGAAGTTGTCCAAATTAACAAGACAAACATAAAAAGTTTTACCTTTTATTATTAAGTAACTCATTTTGTGGAGAGAATGGCGAACAAAAACTTGTGAATATTTTACTTCGACCTATACAGTGGGACCCTTTGAACTGATGACGATTTCCGGCGGAAGTGACGTCTCGGTGACGTCATGATTACGTCATATTATTGCAAAACAGTTGTCATTGTCATTATTTTTATTATTTCTTATTTCTGACGAGGTTTCAAAAAACAAAAACCACTTAAAAAAGGGGTTATTCCTTCCAAGTACTTACCAAGAAAAATAGTCTCGAGTCTGGCATTACCCAAAGATATATATGTAAAGAGAGTAAATACTTACCAGCATTTTATATACCTAGTCATACAATCTAACGCTCGCAAAGTCTCTACCCTCAAAAGGCAAAGGGAGTGTGTCACGTTCTTAGGGTATTGAGAATGTGTGCCATTCTGATCAAAAATTACAAAAAAAATGTTCTCGAAATGTTTTTGAAAATGTCCAAAGGGAGAGGGGGGAAGGTTTTACCATTTTTTTCTCCATTCTCAACTTTGGTGGTCGATTTTTAAAATTAAGCACTTTTGGAATCGACATTTTTCCCGCCATGGGAAGTTTCGTAGGTGCAATATTTTCGCAGATAGACCTCTTTGGTGGTGGAGTTTTGGGCACTTTAGAATCACGTTTTTTGACCATTTTTAAAAAAATCTCTTTAGAGGTTAATTTTATTCGAATTGAGTTTGTTACGTTTTTAGGGGATTGCAAACGTGCCACTCCGATCAAAAACAGCAAAAAATGTTTCGGAATTTTTTTGAAAATGTCCAAAGGGGGAGATATTACGACCTTTTTCTCAATTCTCAACTTTGACCGCCTGTAACTTGAGAACGTCTCAACCGATTGGAGTGAATCCAACTGTTTTTCCTCTTCTTGATTTCCTCTTTCACCTCCCACCATCGGAAGTTCCGTAGGTACAATATTTTCGGACATAGACACCTTTTTAGGCACTTCTAGAATCGCGTTTTTTGACCATTTTTAAAATCACCACTTTAGAGGTTAATTTCATTCGAATTGAATTTGTTACCTACGTTCTTAGGGGAATGCAATTCCGATCAAAAACAGCAAAAACCTGTTTCCGAAATTTTTTGGGGACTTTTTTCTCAATTCTCAACTTTAACTGCCTTTGGAGTGAATCCAATGGGTCAATATACAATGTAGGCCACCATTGGAACCATTTTTTCTTACCTTCCCAGGCGGGATCATGACGTCATTATAACGTCAACTTTTGGTGATTATTCGTTATTCGACGTCACCTGACGAAAAAATGACAAATAAATAACATCGATTTTTCCACGGGATAATGACGACTCATAGTTACGTCATACTTTTTATTGTAAAAAAAAGTTTAAAATAAGTGTAAAAAAAGTGTAATAAAAGTGCAAAAAAGGGAAAAAAAGATATAACCAAAAAAAATTGTAAATATATATAAATACACTTAACATTTTTTATTGACTTTTATGCAGTAAATAAATGTGAAAATAAAAAACAAAATGATTCCTGATTTTTTAAATATTTTATACGAGTTTGAGAAGAATTTCATTAGAAAAGTTACCGAAATTTGAAACAATTTTTGCCAAAAATTGGAAATAATTTGCTACCTAAAATTTAAATACACTACCTGTTTTAGACTTATTTTTGTATAATTTTCCACTTATCTTAACTTTTTTGTAATTACAAATTTTTAATTATAAGTTTTTAACTGGTCTTTTTTTCTTATTGTTCTTTTAGTATGTATTCAAATCTAATTCCTATTGTGATTACTTGTCACGTTTCGTTAAATTACTTTCTTTTATATTTTTTTAATGGATCTCAATTGCAATTTGCCTTGTTTTAATCCTTTTGAGGTAATAAAATTATTTTTCTAATTTTGACATATAAAGTGGCACTTTTCAATACTGATGACAGTGACGTAACGTCCTACTTTTCGTAACTAGTGATAAAAAGTTCGCTTCACCACCAGTTGCAGGTTTCGGTTGTGGTACACTGTTTCTACAGTTTTACGGTATTAAGTAGATACAAAGTGGTTTAAAAGTAAATATTGAAATTTAATAATAATAACTCTTTCTCTAAGTAGGTATTTGTAGTCATAATTAGAAAAAATCTTGTATGAAACACTTTACTTTTTTGTGTATCTCATTCAAATTTCCGTTCAAACATTCATTCGTTACACAAAATCGGACTTTTCGTAACTGTTTACATAAATAGCTATTCTATTGAGACAATTTTGGCCCAAAACTGTGTTTTTTTACCTTGAATGAGTCTCGATTTTTATTCTGTTATACGGTATTGGCCCGAAAGAACTAAAACGAGTTCCAAAAAAATTTCTTTTTTTTTTTTAATATAAATTCTGGTCCGAAAGAGATCCTATTTATGCCCCTATCTGCCTGTATATTTTTTTTTTCAATAATTTCCGATTTGCTCTAAATGTTTTACTTTCGATGCTTTTCGTAGTTTTTAATTTAGGTTTTTTTATTTCTTAGTGTTCTTTTTTTTGTTTATAATTTTCTAATCTCATTCTTTAACATGATTTGTTTAAATATTTATTCTTTCATATCTTTTTTTTCGCATTGATCAAAATTGGACTTTTTATTGAATTTTTATTTTTTCGAGGTAATTTTGACACAAAAATTAGCTTTTCTTACGTTTAAGCAATTATAATGTAAGATTAAACAATTTTGGCCTAAAACTAACTATTTTTAAATATAACTAGTTTTTGCAATTGAAATATGGAATAAAAATGCCTGGTATTTATAAAAAATTGAGTTGGTAGGTAACGATAACTCAGTTATTAAAAAAAAATCGATAATGACTCTGCGTTATGCCATTTTCCACGATTAAAAAGTTATTACATTTTATAATTTTAAGTTTTCGTCTATCATAATTCACAAAATTCAGTATAATATTGTGTTTGAAGTTTTGAAAAATTTTCACATTTTTCCAAATAACTCGGAAACTACCGAAAATGTGACAACCTTAAAGTGGAATCTTAAAGTAACTCAACAAAAGGTAACTTTTCTATTTTTGTGCCTTTAACTATTTGCAACTTTTTTTCTATACGTTTCTGATAATTCTAGATTTTTTTACTTTTGGATCATTATGTCGATTGTAATTTAAATTATTTATTTCTTATCGTACTTTTATTGTTCTCATTTATTATTATTCTCATGTTTTATGCTTTGAAAATATCAAAATAATTAAAATGGCAAGTTTTGGGACTAAATTCTCGAGATTCGAATAGTCGAATAGTGCTTTTTGTCGTTTATCATATTTTTTTTTTGTTGATAATATATACTTTTTTATTGTTCCTGAATTTCTGTGATTATCTGTTATTATTCTTTGTCACGTTTTCTATATTTTTTTTTGTTTTATTCTCATATATTTGTGTTTATTCGACTTTTTGTTGGGGTTCATTCTTTCAAGGCAATGTGGACCCAAAATTGAACATTTTCATAGTTCAAGTTTGGCTCATAACTGAGTTATTTTTACAATGAATAATTTTTGAATTTTCAATTTTTTTACTCGGTATTGACCCGAAATATCTCCAACAATATAAAGTTCAATTTTTATTTCAAAAATTATGGTCTAAAAGGGGATTTTTTTAGCAAATTTATGGAAGCTTTTAAACTGTTTTGGCTTTAAATTGGAACTTGATATTAAAACTCTAGAGATTTTAAAATAAAACGCCCTTTTTTAATAATTTCTAGATTAAATTTAGCTTCGCTTAGTTCAAATAACGTCATTATGTCGGCACAAAGTGACGTTGTTTTGACGTTGCAAAATGACGTTATTGGTCTGTGACTTACGCCCGTCATTATGACGTTGTTTCGACGTCATCTCATGACGTCTTTGGTGACCAATCCTTACCAAAAAATTACGTCAAAATGACGTCACCTTCCCGCCTGGGTTATTAGTTCTGCAGACATCTCTCTCAAGTTAAAAAGACAAAATATCCTGTATACAACATTTGTAGCAAGTTTTTATGTTAAAAGGCATTGCTGGCGGTTGGAAGCAACCAGTCGCTTTTATTTTACAAAACATATGCGAAAAGCATCCTTGGAATAGAAAATTTTCCAATTCGGGAAGTTATTGATGTTGTGAAGAGGGATTTTTCCCATGATCCTGATGTTTTGGCGACCTCGTAACTTCGTGAGCGTGTTACGTGTCTCACGGATGTGAATCCACTGACGACTATCATTGGGAGTCACGCGCCATCTACGAGAATTGTACCAAAACAGTATTGATTATTTCGCAACCTGCGCGTCATCTATGAGTAAGAGTGGAAAGAAATGCGATATATCGGGTAGCCCTCTTCTTGTGCATATGAACCTAAAGCGGCAATTCGTCGCTAGATGGCTCGAGTTATTCGACAGTGATTGTTGTTCATTTCAGCATTGTGTTTAGATCTAATAGTGGTTCAATGTAACTTGCCCTAAAATCCAATAGATGACTCCACAATGCGACGTATTTGGGAATATTCAAAATATGAATGAAATAAAGAGAGTGAGAGGGCAAATCAAAAGAGGCTGAAACTCCGCCTCCAAACACGTGACATGCATCGCACGATGCAGTTGTCTGCACGTAATACTTTGTTCCGCGAGACAGAAAAACTTCTCTCTTTTTCTCTACTAAACCTTTCCCCTTTCTTATTCAGATGTTTTTTGCCTTCTTTTAACAGGAAAATCGATATTTTAAGCAATTTGTAAAACTGTTTATTACATTTTTTTTTTAATTTTTGTTGTTTATAAAAACAAGCACATTTCACTGAATTGACGTATGGCAAATTTTTTTGAAATGAGAATAAAAATTATTGGCTTGGCATCGTTCAACACCTTATAAAAAATCAAGAAAAAAGAATAATTTTTATGGAGTTTTAAACGTTAAAAGTTGCAATTTTCAGCTGCCATTTGCTCAAGAAGAATGGTTTATTGTAAGCATATTATGAGTGTTCATACATCAAAAGGTAATTAGTATCGAATGCAGAACCGAAAATTTTAAAATGTACAGTACACTCTCTCTGCATACCTATGCTTTAAAAAAAACACACGTTTTACGGGAAACTTGAGTAGAAGAGGTATACAAAAATTTAAGAAGTAAACTATTATATGTAAGTGGAGATTAACAATTGGGAATAAAACGCAATTTCTGTTTAATAATTTTATTTTTTCAAATTCGATTTGTTTAGGTTGCGTCACTAACATAAAGGATCACAGAAAAATACGTTTTTAGTCTTCGAAAGACTAAACATCGATTTATTAAAAAATTTAAGACTTTTTACATATTGTACAATGCCAGTGAAACTGTAGGATAAAAATGTGTGACAACGTTCTCCTAATAATTATATACTTATTGGTGGTGAAGAATTCGCAGTTTGTCTGGAGGCTTTCCTCCCTTTGATGAACTAGATGGCATGCCAGAAGTGTACTTTTTACACTCTTTAAATATCAAAGTCCGAATTAAAAGGTCCAACATAAATTTTTTGTGTGGTGTACAATTGTCTTCTACAAACCATTCAGGGACTTGCGATGATACTTTCTTTTCAATGAAACTTTTTATACGTTTGCTAATTTGTTTGTACTTCCAATTGTCATAAAAGCACTTTGCAAATACCTGCATTGCAGTATGCGTAAATGCATGGTGAAGACTGCTTGGTTTTTGTAGAAAACACTTATCAGTTATACTGTAGTTTTTGAAAAATATCAATGTTTATAAATTATCCCTAGAAGAAAATTTATCCCTGCAATTTGGACAATCATACTTATCTAGGCACTTTTTTATTAAATACCCAGCAAAATACGTTACAGCACTTTCTTCTAAGGAAACAGTGTACTGTGGCGAGCCACCTGGATCTGAAGCCATCTCTGAAGAAGATGTTGAGTCCCTCAGGGCTTCTTCGTGTTCCTCATCTATATCAACTAGAATGTCATCAAAATCCGATACTGATAGCAGGTTGCTGGATCCCTCATCTTCACAATTCGAACTTTTGATAGGGCGTAAAAGATTCATAACTAAATTAGCTTTGAACGCTGCCTGAAAAGTTCTGACGGTGGGATTTCGAGCATATCCTCCCCTCTGCCGATATATTGAAAACTGGTTCTCCAAAACATCCTGATTCAATCTTGCAGTCAACAAAAATGTATATCTTTTATCACATTGGCTCTTGTATATCAGCTCTACATCTCTGATTGTGACAAGCATAGAATCAAACGACGGAGGTCTCTTGAGTACACCAGAGTTATTAATTTTGTTTAAATTTCTGAAAACTTCTTGGGTCTTTCGTAAAGCTTCCATAGGGGGGCAGTCCAAAGAAGTAATTGGTTTATTGTAGGGCTTCAAAGCATTTAAGTTTCGACTATTTAGGGCATCAAATGCATTGTCAACCAGTTCCACAAAGTCTGCAGTGTCATGAGCAGATGGTGAAGTAAGTTCACCAGTATCCACAACAGTTCGTATTGCGGCCGCTACACTGTGGCTAAATAGTTGTGCCGCTAACTTGACATTCATTTTTTGGAAGCTGTTTGGATTCAAATGTGTTTCTGTAATTTTTGGCAACGCCTTTCCGGTTTTACTACGTTTATCTATAATGTAGGTATCCTGAATATCTGAAAATCTTATCAATTTCTCATCTATAAGAAAAGTTCCGTTAAGTAAATTGTTTCGCAAACACTTTAAAATATGGGGTGGATCAAATAAACCGAAATATTTTTGTTCCCCAATATAGAAATAGGGGTTTTCTGGGGTAATGGTGAGTTTTTTAAAAACTGCTTGATTCGTAGTGCTTTGATCACAAATTATGGTGACAGGATTCAGTCCAAGTTTGTTGAGTTTTTGTAGAGTCATAATCACTAACTTTACTAACTGTTCGGTTTTCACTCCACTCTCACTAAAATAAAAGGATAATGGCAGCTTCCAATTTGCATATAAACCTCTAATCATAAAGACTAAGGCTTGCTTGGCGCATACGGGACGACGTCCTAATTCTCCTAGATCTTCGAAACCTTCAATAAAATCCTTATCCCTAGCAAAATCTAGATTTGTCTTCAGAGCCATTTCGTCAAAAAGCAGTACACATTCTCTACACTTTGCCGACATTGTGCCTACTTTTAACTCAATTAACTTCAGAAGTCGATTGTTAAGACCTGTAACCGGTTTAAAAGTTCTTGTCCAAGGCATAATAGTGGTCGGTGATGGCAGGATACATCCTCTTGATCTCATAAAGCGATAAGTTGAAGGAAATTTATAGAACAGTAAAATAGCGACTTTTTTCTCTGCAGCCGTCCAAGGAGTTTTTCTGGAATGATATAACTGCATGGAAACCAGTGCTTTGTTAAAAGGTGTCAGCTGGTTAGATTTTCGGGGTAAAGTTAAGTAGGTCTTTGTTTTCAAAACTGTAGTCACCCTATGCAGTTTGCTCTCGGCATGAAACAATTTCCTTTTTAAATTAATTTTTCTTGGGGTATCTTTTACTACTGCTGAAGGCTGTTTTTCGGGAGTTGGCATGTCACAAATTTTTTGAACCAGTATCTCATCCTCAGTTAGAAAGCTATGCAGTTCAGGGAAATGTGGTTGCATTGATGGGCTCATAATTGTAACCGAAGTTGCGGAGGATGTAGAAGGCACACACTCTTCTTGCAGCATTTCTGCTCCTTGACTTTCACCATAGCTTGTAGAACGTTGGGAGGCAGCTTTATACACATTTGTAACTCGAGGTCTTGGTTGTGGCATTTCCAGTGAAATATTATAACAAATTGGCACAGCACCTTTGGCCAGTTTCTTTGCCAAGAAGTACTTTTTATCAAAATGACTCTCACAAATGAACATCTCGCCCAACTTCTTATTAGGAAGATCCAGAAGATCCAGTCTACCTACAAAGATAAAAGAGATATATAAGTCAATTACTTTTTCTGAACCCTTAATAATTATTCCTGTTTCTTTTCACTTTAAGTTTAAGTATTGTTAAAAAAAACCTTTTGTTATATATTCATCGTTCAATGGTTCTCTGCTATCAGTTGCCCAAAAACCTGTGCCAGATATATCTGGTAAATTCCATTTACTGGACTCAAATTGATGCGAGTAGAACAAAAATACTGGACAGTATGAAATAAAACATTTAACAAACAATGACTCGACTTTTGTCCCAAATCAGTATCTATAATATTTTAGATAGGGCGATATGATTTAGACAGGAACAAAATTTGCAAAAAAAGTGCAATACTCTGTATAAAATACTTGCTTATACTACTGTAGTAATATAATAATTTGAATTAAAAACTTATTACCTGAATTCAAAATCCATTGTTGCAGACGCTCAGGATCTTTAATAGGGAACCTATATCTACGAAGGCCAGGATTGTCTCGCAACGATTTGTTGCATGAAAAGTATGAGCACCTTTGTGCAGGTGGAGGCATCTAGAAATGGAAATATATAGAAATTTTTGAAAATTGAAAGAAATGGTTCAAAGCAGATAAGTTTTCAATTTCCAATTAGTAAATATTGCCTTTTTGCATCTTTTAAACTAGAGTTTTCTGCGTAAAAGCTAAAAATTTCGATCAAGAGAAATATTTACTATAACTGTTGATTTTATTATACAGAGTACACGGTGTTGTAAGATCCCTATCTATGCTACATGATAAGGTATGATTGTAGAAAAAAATAGAAAGTTTTCTTTGCTATGAATTATATGAACTTCCAGAAAACCAGACAAGTCCAAAAAACTATCTAAAATGTTCATGAAAAATGACTGCCAAACTCTAATTTTCTTACATTTTTTTTTTCAAAACCTAGCTCTCTCCTTATTTGAGATATAATATTATGAAAGTTAGCTGCATACAGGGTGTTTGGTAAGTTGATGCATTCCTCGAAGGAGGTTATAGAGAAGTAATTTTGAATATATTTCATTGATAAACCATATTTATAAAACATGTAGTATGCGATCTAAAAAATGCAAATTCCTTAATTTTTCTGAAACTACACGGACTATTTTAATGAAATTTCTTCAGGTTTTGACAGTTAAGAGCAATACCTACATGTTTTGTGATAACAACATTGTTTTCAGTATCACCAGTGGTGTGGCGACAGTAAGTCTCCAGACTATTTAAAAAAAAATAATAATACGCCACTGATTTTTCTCAAAACAAAAATAATGTTTCAAGTTTCTGTTCAATCTAGAAGACAAAAGGTCTATTGACTTTTTTTTCTGCGAGGCTCTGTTTTCGTGTAAAAAAAAATAAATTCGCTTTATTGCTAGCCTAATCAGGCCTTGAAATAGCATCAAGTTAGCACTGAGCTCGTTTTTGGTACTAAATGGTAGAATTAATAATTGCTGTCACTTTGATGAGCGTTAGGTAACTGATTGTCACCTACTTTGTGCCACTTACTTTCGGCGTTCACATTAGTTGATTTTTTTTAATTTAATGTAGTCCACAGACGTCCCTGTGCCCACGCCACTGGTGAAAACAAAAAAACCAAAATTTTTACCAAAACATGTACTACTGTTAACTGTCAATGCCTGTAAAATTTCATTAAAGTATTCCAAGTGGTTTCAGTAATATAAAAATATTTGCATTTATTTATTAAAATTTTAACATTTTTAACAACCTGTAGATCAGAAACTAAGAGTTTTAAATTCAGGGTTTTTCATATGTTCCGGAAAGGTTAATAGACCAGGATTTCAGGAAGATATTGTTTTTTATTTTGGTTTTTTGGAGTTTTATTGGGTTCTTTGGGGTTTTCAGTGGGTTTTTGGGTTTTTTTTTGTGGATTTTGATCAGAAAATATTGTTTTTGTTTTATTTTATTCAACATATAGGTATTTAATAAATGACTTACCTTTATAATTATTAGGTGATTATTAAAAGGGAGTCATCAATCATTCATATATATTAATTTAATTTTCATAAAGTTTCAGCCACCCTATCGACGTCTTAGTCCATTTCAGCATCTTCTTCCCCATATTCATATTCATCTTCTTGTTTGTCCACAAAATATTTTGACTAATTGTTGGACATTGACTCTAATAATGACTAGCGTTTTGTACCTTCTCGTGGTCCAAGTTGATTACAACATTGACAAGTGATGGCTCGATTGACTTATAAAAAACCCAAAATTCCAAATTTGGGAGCATTTTTCCACCCAAAAGAACCCGTAAAAAAGACAAAAATCCAATAACCCAGTACAGTGTTGGCACAGTCTTTCTCTCTCTCTCTCTGCCAACATTGGCCACCCATGATATTGTAAAGGTAACTTTAAGAAACAATCGAAGAGTTAGTAGTTCAGAGATTTGTGTAAATGTTTCTACTGTAGCTGTTGCTACTGCGTTTCTCAAATCCAATTATTCTGCAGAGTTTATAATGCAGGAAAAGAAAAGTGGCTTAATAATTGACTAATTACCATCCAGAACAACAATTCATTTGGGTGATTCCAAAATTGAGAAAGGAAGACCACATTGAAGCTTGACGCAAGGATTATTGCCAGCTAAGGCCAGGGTTTAATTAATGATTCTTCTTCTTCTTGTGGTTCCTATCCGTTACGGATGTTGGCAATCAGCATGGCGAGCCTAACTTTGTTTACGGCAATGCGGAAGAGTTCGGTTGATGTTTTTCCGGTCCACTTCCTGAGGTTATGCAGCCAAGATATTCTTCTCCTTCCTGGACCTCTTCTTCCATCGATTTTTCCCTGGATGATTGTCTGGAGTAAGGAGTACCTGGAGTCGTTTCTCATGATGTGGCCCAGATATTGCAGTTTTCGGATCTTGATGGTGTTCATAATTTCTTTTTGTTTATTCATCCTTCTTAGTACCTCTTCATTAGTGATATGTTCGGTCCATGATATCCTCATCATTCTTCGATAGAGTCGCATTTCAAAGGCTTCTATTTTCTTGGATGTGTTTTCATTGAGTGTCCAAGATTCCGTCCCGTATAAGAGGATAGAAAAGATGTAACATCTGAGAAGTCTCATTTTTGTTTCCAGTGTAAGATCATGGCTTCTGAAGAGTTTGCTCATTTTGTTGTAGGCGGCTGTGGCTTTGGCGATTCGTGATTTGATTTCTTGAGTTGCGTCCCAGTTCTCGTTTATACGTGTTCCCAGGTACGTGATGTGTGGTACTCTCTCTATTGGTTGGTTGTTGATGGATAACTGGATGTTGTCGATCTTGTTTTTGCTAATGACCACAATTTTGGTCTTTTGTATGTTTATGTCCAAACCATATTCCTTACTAACTCTTGCTATTTTGTTGATAAGTTGTTGTAGTGCTTGTGGGCTATCTGCGAACACGATGGTGTCGTCCGCGTATCTTATATTACTCAATTTCTTCCCATTTATTGAGATGCCCTCCTCTTCTTCGTCGTCGAGCGCTTCTTTAAAAATCTGCTCGGAGTAGATGTTAAATAGCAGGGGTGAGAGTACACAGCCCTGCCTCACTCCTCGCATTATTTTGACGGCCTCAGTTGTTTCTCCGTCGACTCTTATTGTTGCCGACTGGCCCCAGTACAAGCTACTTATGATATTCAGGTCATTGGTATCGATCCCTGTCTTCTTTAATATTTCCATCATTTTGCCATGTTGAACCCGGTCAAATGCTTTGGCGTAGTCAATTAAACAACAGTAAACGTCAAGGTTAACGTCTCTGCATCTCTGGACAAGGACTTGGACAGCAAAGAGTGCTTCTCTGGTTCCCATCGCATTGACGAACCCGAACTGGTTTCGAGAGATTAGGTTCTCGCATCGATTGTATATTCTTTTATGGATGACTTTGAGAAAGGTTTTCAGCAGGTGGCTCATCAGACTTATCGTTCGATATTCTTCACATCGTTTTGCGCCTTGTTTCTTTGGCAGTGCAATGAACTCTGAGACTAACCATTCTTGTGGTATTTTACCTGATTTGTAGATGTTGTTGAAAAGTTTGGTGATCTTCTTTAATCCATTTTCGTCTAGAAGTTTCAGGAACTCTGTCTGGATGTTGTCAGGTCCTGCTGCTTTTCATTCTTTGCTCTGCTCTATAGCTGCCCTCACTTCTGGTTCCATTATTTCTGGCCCACTCTGTGCATTACTCCGGGGATCTGGGGGGCTCTCTCTATTATCCTCAAAGAGGTGCTCTACGTACCCAGTCCACATCTTCTTCTTCTCTTCCATGTCTACAATGATGTTTCCATTAGCGTCAACTAGTTTCCCTAAGTTTGTATTCCTTCTTTGTCCAGTGACTTCTTTCACCTTCCGGTGGACGTTAAAGTAGTCATATTTCAACTGCAGTGCCTCTATCTCCTCACAGTTCTCTTTCTGTTCCTTTTCTTTAGCCATTCGTATTTCGTCCCTTATGATGTTGTTTATCCTTTTGTATTCTATGGTGTTATTCTTGTTCAATCTTCTCTCTTCCATTAGGTTTAATATGTAATCTGTCATCCAGGTTTTCTTCCTTACTCTTTGTCCGTTTTCCTTTAGAATAGTGTTCTTAATGTGTTCCACTTTACTTTTCAGGTGATTCAAGTGTTCTTCTACTGAGCTATCTTCTGTTGTTTCTGCCATTGCTGCATTCAGCTCTTTCTCTACACATTCTTTGATCTTCCCGTTTTTCAGCTGTCTTAGGTTAACTTTTAATGGAGCAGCTTTCTTTATCTTCTTCATAACCACTTTGAATCTTCCGATAACTGGCACGTGGTCGGTTCGCATATTCGCATACTCCCGGGAAGGTTCTCATACTTAAGCAGCTGTTTCTGTACCGCTTGTTGACTAGTACGTAGTCTATTTGATTCCTGACTATTCTCCCAGGTTTATCAAGGGGCGATCTCCATGTGTATAAACGCCTCGGTGGTTGTTTGAACTGTGTGTTGAGGACTACAAGGCCGTGTTCGTCTGTAAATTTTTCGAGCATATCTCCTCTCTCATTCCTCTTTCCCAAACCGAAAGACCCGATGAGCTCGGTTTTTTCTCCAGCTCCCAACTTTGCGTTAAAGTCCCCCATGATGATGTTAACTTCTTTTTTGGGTAGCCTCTCGAGTATTTGGGCGACATTCCTGTATAATTCTTCAACTTCCCCTTCATCTTTATCTGCAGTGGGGGCATAAATCTGGATGATGTTTAGATTTACTGGTCGGGCGTTAATCTGTATTAGAAGGACTCTTTCTGAGAATGGGACAAAGTTTATGACACTCTGCGCTATCTCCTTGGTGACAACAATGCCTACCCCATTCAGAAACTTACCATCTTGTGTTCCTGCATAGTACACTCTGTGTTCGTCCACATCCACCGAACCCACTCCCGGCCACCTCATCTCACTAATTCCCATGATGTTTACTTTCATTCTTCTCATTTCTTTTGTTGCGTTGTTGATATTTCCAGCTTGTGCTATCGTTTTAACATTCCAAGTACCAATCCTTATCTCCCTGTTCACTTTCATTACACTGCTCAAAACATTTCCTCCCGGAGATCCGATCGAGGAACTATTCCGGACTTGTTTTGTTGTGAGCCTTGCCATGATGATTTTTACTAGGACTTATCCATTCTGGATCTTTAATGAGGTGGTTTGTCCAAAATTCTTCCTCATCCTTATGTCGTTGATTACTTGATTGTAATTCATCCGCCTTTGGGGCCGATTTTTCAACCCCAGGACAATAGGGTGCCCTTACTCTTGTCGGCTCATCCACCCGAAGCTGTTGGCTGACAAGAGGGGATTACTTATACCGGTAATCACTCGGTCGACAGAGCCTCGTTAGTTGTCTAGCAGGGTGCACCACGTGCAGGTGAGGTTGTCAGTTGGTTAGGCTTTTATATTGTTCTGCCTACCCCTTACACCCCAAATTAATGATGATTGGGGTGAATTATCATTTTGGAAAATGCTTGAATTAATGTTATTGAAGATTCTGTCGTATCATTTGGGCTGTCAATGTGTAAGGCTCCATGATTGGTCAAAGCTGATCTTTTCATTTGTATGTTTATTGTGCAGGTACATACAGAAGTATATTCTCTGTTTTGT
The DNA here is from genome assembly GCA_951812265.1 of Taphrorychus bicolor. Classification (NCBI taxonomy): domain Eukaryota; kingdom Metazoa; phylum Arthropoda; class Insecta; order Coleoptera; family Curculionidae; genus Taphrorychus; species Taphrorychus bicolor. The sequence goes on along the minus strand of OX638305.1, from coordinate 1,939,395 downwards.
TAAGTATTCGTGATTTTTCATTATATATTACTTACTCAAAAGAAAGTCTTGCCTTGTTGGCAAGAATTTATTTGTTAAACTACCTAAATATCAAAAAAACGGAAACATTTGTATGGTGATTGTCTCATTTAAGATTAGGTTTGTTCCAACCTGCCAGGGAACTATTCCAGAAAAGTAATTGAAATGAGGCATTTGGATATAAGGTTTTTACCAAGGAACCATCCTGAAAGGCTTGCAGAACCACTCTGGGCAGGCACATTGCTATTTCACTTTCAAATTTATATTAATGAATAGTCCAGAGTGATTTTTGAACCATCATGATCTTGGTGGGATCGAACCAACTCTTCAACTAGAGAGAAAGCTAAAGTTCTATTAAACTGAAAATAATCAGAGGCCGTTCCTTATAAAATTAGCTGGAAATGTTATAACTTGTAACAAATAATACGAAACCAGCAGTGACGACTTATTTCTTGAAAGAAAAAATTGTCTGGCTCATGACCCACGCCGGGAGCTCCCATCAGTAGAGGAAATTCGGTCATTTGGATCATAAATAATTTTAATACACACCGACTCAGAGAGAATGAAATCACTCTTTATTTTCGTTTCTATAATATACACACGAACTCATTCTGTCTATAAATAACATTTATAGTTTGATTAATTATAAAGTTTGTATATAGTGCCAGTCTGACTCTCTGGATTCCCGGATGATATAATTTAGCGAATGGGTGACGGCTTAGTCTCCAGTTCGAGTCGCACTGTGTGAGGGGGATTCATAAATGAGAACATTGCATCTTTCAGGGTTGAGGGGGGGGGGGTGGGCACCTCAATCTGTAAAAATTAATGGATGAGGGCATTCTCACAGTCACCAGGTTCTCAATTGTTTTCCTTAGCGTGAGAAGAAAGCTATGCCATTTCAACCCTTAGCATGATATTACTGTGTTTGTAGGTATCGTTTTAGAACTATTTCAGACAATCGCAATTTGAGAAAGAAGAGATTTCGCATATTTTCGTTTTTAGGAGGCTCTAGTCCTTAGGTTGCGACAAAGTTAGGTACTATAGGAACCACTTCGACGACATGGATATAAAACTTGCCGCCTTGTTCTCCAAATATTAGATTAACTTGAAGAGCACTTTAGAATACCCAGATGATCGCAAGGCCGTAGTGGCAAGGTGGCAGCCGGAGGACTCGATTATTTGAAAAGATACGAAGGTTAAATTAGGGCAAAGTTGCGCCATTAGAAGTCTATAAAAATTACGTATTAAAAGGCCGTACTCGAAAATGCCGATTGGTTTCGGAAACATTGACAAATAATCGAAATTTTAACAAAACGTTTCTATTTTGCTAGCTTTAGTTTAAAGAAATAATTAAAAATAATTGACACTTCTACATAATAAGCCAGTTCTCTTCAACGTGGTATCATGCAATCATCATTAACAGATTTAAGGTTTTGCAGGTAAGACAAATAAAACTCCCTTGTCGTTTGAATAACGGCCAACGTTTCGACGTTTAATTCACGTCTTCTTCAGGGCTATATTCGGCGACGACAATATATCATCGTTGGTTGGTGGTGCCACCGACCACAGCTTGTGCTGAACAATATTGTTGCTGTGATGGTGTTGGCGTGTGTAATGTGTGACATGCATCATCCTTTGTCGCCGAATATAGCCCTGAAGAAGACGTGAATTAAACGTCGAAACGTTGGCCGTTATTCAAACGACAAGGGAGTGTTATTTGTCCTGTACCTGCAAAACCTCACATCTGTAAATTAAGAGGGCGCAATACATTACCACCATCATTAACCTTATTTTATTTTAAATACGGTCCTGGATTTTTTATATCGGATTCTGAATCTCCTTGCAATTCTGCCCCTGGTGATAGGGGACAATTAATAATAGTATTAACTTTTAGGTTAGAGTTTGTGATAGATAGGTATGTAAGCTGTAGTTTGCAGGGCTATCGCACCCCTACACAGGTAAATAATTTGGATTGAGTTCAATGTTCGGACACTACTAAAATTAAATTGTTTGAGTAGTGGTATCGTACAAGACCGAATTTAAAAAGCAAAAGTTGATGATGGTTGCATGAAAACGAAACGTCGGATTTAAGCTAAAAAGGTGTCATTTATTTTTTATTATCTCTTTAAATCAAGGTTAGAAAAAATAAAAACGTTTTTTCAAAATTTTTATTTTTTTTTAGTATATCCGAAACCAGTCGGAATTTTCTAAATTTAAAAACGTCATTTTTATGGCGCAACTTTGCCTTAATTTAATCTTCTTTGTATCTTGTCAAATAAACAAGATCCTTATGTACAATCTAAACTGTTTCCGGACTTTGAAGCAGTGGTCCAATGAAATGTCTTCCTGACGTTCGTCTATAGCTGCAGCAGACATTATCAAAGGCGATAAGGCAATGGGCGAAGTGATCTCGCGCGCTTCCCGACGTTAACTGATTCGACTGTGGTGACCTCCGTGGTATTTATTCCCCCGCCATCGCTCTGCAGTGGAGGGACTGGGGTGGGGTCGTGGTAGCGCGGGGTTTCGGCGCACTAGAAGTACGGGGTGCTCATTATAAAATTTCATCTAGCAGGCTATGAAATTTTGACAGAAAAGGATAACATAATCAAAATAAATGGACTTTTGTTTCACCATCCTTTTCTTTTGACATTTCACAGCCAACTAAATGAAGTTTTATAATGAACACCCCGTATGTCATAGAAGTCGCTTCCGGTCTGCATTTAGAAACGTAATTTCTTCCTTCCTGTTGAAATTGTTGTCGTGTGTACAGATCTCAATGGCCTCTCTCGTTTCGATCCGAGACTAACTTAAAAAAAACATCCATTGGACCATGACTTTGAAGCCGTGGTCCAATGGAATTGCTGCCTGACGTTCGTCTGCAGCTGCAGCAGACATTGTCAAAGGCAATGAGGCAATGGGCGAAATGATCTCCCGTGCTTCTCGACGTTGACTGATTCGACTGTGATGAGCTGCGTGGTATTTATTCCCCCACTGTCAGGCTGCAGTGGAGGAACTGGGGTGGGGGTAGTGGTGGCGTGGGATTTCGGCGCATTTGAATTATGTCTTAGAAGTCGCTTCCGGTCTGCATTTAGAAACGTAATTTCCTCCTTCCTATTGAAATCGTTGTTGTGTTTAAAGATCTCAATGACCTCTCTCGTTTCTATCCGGCACTAACGAAAAAAACATCCATTGAACCACGGCATCAAAGCCGCCAATATAATGTGTTCCTGACGTTCGTCTGCAGCTGCGACAGACATTATCAAAGGCGATGGAGCAATGAGCGAAGTGATCTCCCGTGCTTCCCGACATTGACCGATTCGACTGTGGTTGTGGTGAGCTCCGTGGTATTTATTCCCCCGCCGCCGCCCTGCAGTGAAGGGACTGGGGGGGGGGGGGGGGGGTAGTGGTTTCGGCGCACTTGAAGTATGTCGTAGAACTTACTTCCAGTCTGCATTTAGAAACGTAATTTCCTCTTTCCCGTTGAAATTGTTGTCGTGTTTGACCGAAGTCCTGCACCAAGTTGTCCATCAGTTGCAAATTCAAAAGGAAACAGAATTTGATTGGCAAGTGAAGTGTTAAATATGCAGGAAAGTTGCTAAATGTTTCGACCCTTATTATGGTCCTTCTGAGGGCATCAAATTGATTAAAAAGACTGCTGGCAGGATTTGTGACCGAAAGAGTTTTGAATGGTTTGAAATCCAATTTCGTTGAAAATACGAATATGAGACATTTTGCCAATTATTACACAGCTTCAAAAACACGAAAAATACTATTTTAGTATGAACTGGGGCAGCAAAAATGTTCTTAAGCTTTATTTGTCGGTAGATTTTTATTTTTAAGATTTGAGAGACAACTTGGTTTTCGCTGTTTTAGAACAGAAAGACCTATTGATAGATTCTAGAAATATACAAAAAAAAATCCAGTGACACCAAAAATGTTTTTTAATCTTTGTTTGTCGGTAGATTTTTATTTTTTAACATTTTAGAAACCACTTGGTTTTCGCTGTTTTATAACAGAAAGACAAACAACATACAAGAAACAAAAAGTTTCTAAAAAAATTCCAGTGCCACCAAAAATGTTTTTAAGCCTAGTCTGTGAGCAAGTTTTCCATTCTTTTAAGACTAGAATTGAAAATGTGCTGTTTCATAATATAAAGACATACGAAGAGTAATTATTGCTAAAAATGTGAACAAAAGTTTATAAAAATTACAGTGACACCAAAAATGTTTTTTCAATCTTTGTTTGTCGATAGATTTTTATTTTTAAAAATTTGAGACAGAACTTGGTTTTTCGCTATTTTATAAAAGAAAGACCTATTGATAGATCCTAGAAATACACAAAAAGTTTCTAAAAAAATTCCAGTGGCACCAAAAATGTTTTTAAGCCTAATCTGTGAGCAAGTTTTCCATTCTTTTAACACTAGAGTTGGAAAATGTGCTGTTTCATAACATAAAGACATACGAATACGAAGCATATTGCTAACTAAAGAGTAATTATTGCTAAAAGTGTGAACAAAAGTTTATAAAAATTACAGTGACGCCAAAAATGTTTTTTTAATCTTTGTTGTTTGTCGATAGATTTTTATATTTTAAGATTTGAGACGGAACTTGGTTTTTGGCTATTTTATAAAAGAAAGACCTATTGATAGATCCTAGAAATATACAAAAAGTTTCTAAAAAAATTCCAGTGGCTCCAAAAATGTTTTTAAGCTTAGTTTGTTAGCAGGTTTTCCATTCTTTTAAGACTAGTGAAATGTGCTGTTTCATAACAGGAAGACATATGAAAACGAGGCACATAGCTGATTATAGAGCAGTTATTGGTAAAAATGTGAACAAAAGTTTATAAAAATTACAGTGACACCAAAAATGTTTTTTTAATCTTTGTTTGTCGATAGATTTTTATTTTTTAAGATTTGAGACGGAAACTGGTTTTTCGCTATTTTATAAAAGAAAGACCTATTGATAGATTCTAGAAAAACACAAAAAGTTTCTAAAAAAATTCCATTGGCACCATAAATGTTTTTAAGCCTAGTCTGTGAGCAAGTTTTCCATTCTTTTAACACTAGAGTTGAAAATGTGCTGTTTCATAACATAAAGACATACGAAGACGAAGCATATTGCTAACTAAAGAGTAATTATTGCTAAAAATGTGAACAAAAGTTTATAAAAATTACAGAGGCACCAAAAATGTTTTTTTTAATCTTTGTTTGTCGATAGAATTTTATTTTTACAAATTTGAGACAGAACTTGGTTTTTCTCTATTTTATAAAAGAAAGACCTATTGATAGATCCAAGAAATACACAAAAGGTTTCTAAAAAAATTCCAGTGGCACCAAAAATGTTTTTAAGCTTAGTTTGTTAGCAGGTTTTCCATTCTTTTAAGATTAGTGAAATGTGCTGTTTCATAACAGGAAGACATATGAAAACGAGGCACATTGCTAATTATAGAGCAGTTATTGGTAAAAATGTGAACAAAAGTTTATAAAAATTACAGTGACACCAAAAATGTTTTTTTAATCTTTGTTTGTCGATGGATTTTTATTTTTTAAGATTTGAGACAGAACTTGGTTTTTCGCTATTTTATAAAAGAAAGACTTATTGATAGATCCTAGAAATACACAAAAGTTTCTAAAAAAATTCCAGTGGCACCAAAAATGTTTTTAAGCCTAGTCTGTGAGCAAGTTTTCCATTCTTTTAACACTAGAGTTGAAAATGTGCTGTTTCATAGCATAAAGACATACGAAGACGAGGCATATTGCTACCTAAAGAGTAATTATTGCTAAAAATGTGAACAAAAGTTTATAAAAATTACAGTGACACCAAAAATGTTTTTTAATCTTTGTTTGTCGATAAATTTTTATGTTTTAAGATTTGAGACAGAAGTTGGTTTTTCGCTATTTTATAAAAGAAAGACTTATTGATAGATCCTAGAAATACACAAAAAGTTTCTAAAAAAATTTCAGTGGCACCAAAAATGTTTTTAAGCCTAGTCTGTGAGCAAGTTTTCCATTCTTTTAACACTAGAGTTGGAAAATGTGCTGTTTCATAACATAAAGACATACGAAGACGAAGCATATTGCTAACTAAAGAGTAATTATTGCTAAAAATGTGAACAAAAGTTTATAAAAACTACAGTGACACCAAAAATGTCTTTGTTTGTCGGTAGATGTTTATTTTTTAAGATTTGAGACAGAACTTGGTTCCGGATATATACAAAAAGTTTCTAAAAAAATTCCAGTGGCACCAAAAGTGTTTTTAAGCTTAGTTTGTTAGCAGGTTTTCCATCCTTTTAAGACTAGAGGTGAAAATGTGCTGTTTCATAACATAAAGACCTACAACTTGGATTTCGTTGTTTTATAACAGAAAGACCTGTTGATAGATCCTAGAAATATAGAAAAAGTTTCTAAAAAAATTCCAGTGGCACCAAAAATGTGTTTCTCGTTGAAAAAGATGTCGTGACGTTCGGAAAGAGCGTGCTCTGCTACTGCTGACTTTTGTGTTTGTTCCAGCCTGCAACTCCTCTTGTGTTCCGTAATCCTCATGTTGACACTGCGTTTTGTGGTGCCAATGTATACCCACATACTTCCATAACATACAGGACATTGCCTATCTTTTACATTGCTGACCTTGGACTGCAAAAGGAGGGGATGGAAACACAATACCTCGTACATTGCAATTCACGTACTTTCTACGAGTCACGAACTAGGGCGAAAGCACTTGGTTCGTGATTCGTGACATCCAATGTTGCCGATACTTTCACGAGTTACTCCGGTTACTCGACATAAATGCTTGTGACGGAAAAATATTCGATACGGAGGTATGTGATTCTAACCAAGTACGTTTCGAGATTTGCCAATAACCCACGCACACGCGCATAGTGAATCGGAACCAAAACCCCATATTTTGGCATCAAGGTCATTAAGGATTGTCATGTACGTTATTGACGTACTTTTTTGTGTACCGAACTACAGGTGCATAGACTGGGTAAACTCCGGGTGCCGATAGGGGATCTCTGCGATTGGGCAATCTCAAGCTCTGTCGTATTGTACGAGTGGGTTTAAAGACAGTTTTAACTCTGTGTTTTTCCACTAACCTGCAATCCTTTCTGGATGTATGGTAGACTAGTCCATCCGCGCTTTTCTTTATCGCCTTTGATAATGTCTGCCGCAGCTGTAGACGAAACATCAGAAAGAAATTCCATTGGACCATTGCTTCAAAGGCCGGCAAAACACTTTAGATTGTATTTTGACTGGCCGTGAAAGCCTTCACACTCTCTTTGCGTTGATACTCGTTTTCATCTATTTTTATCCCATAAAAAAATGTAGTGTTTTCAAAATATCGAGGTTGCCTAAAGTGTTTTAAATTTAGTTTTTTTTTTTTTGTTTTTTGAACGTATACCGTTCTAGTTGGCCTAGATTTCGAGCTATGTTTTTAAGAGATTTTTGCTGCCTTGAATGTTTCTATACTGCTACCAATTCTCAAAAACTTTAATATGTGTTTGAATTTTTTACTTTTTAATAGAAACGTTTCCAGTTGGTATGCATTATCAACTATTTTGTTTGAAAGAAAAAGCGATATTTGGTTTCGAAATATCAATAAAATATTTCCGACATTTTAAAAATATCGATATTGCACCAGTCTTAAAAAACTTTTTTTTGATTTCCCAAATAGTTTTTTTTATGTTTTGAATATTTTCAAATTTTACAATTGGATTCTGATACTGGAGCAGAGGTTTTAAATTTGCATTTGTTAATTTTTATATCTATTCTATTTGGTGTTGTAAATGATGAGCCATGGATGGGAAATATATTTCTAGAAAAGATTTTTGTTATTCATCAGGGAAACACCTCTGGAGTGAGAGTTCATAGTTATATTTGTATTTGAAGACAAATTCGGCGCAGGAAAGGCGGTGTGATGTTATGAAAGGTATCGACTAATGCTGCCACCTGTGAGTCGGTGGGCAAAGTTTCGGCGCTGCCATCTGTGCGTCTGTGAATAAAGTTCCGCCACATTCTAGATAAACCCTTTTAGTTCAGTTAAGTGTGGACTATACAGGGTGATATAACTTAATTTTTTTGCAGAATCCATTCACTCATTTCATTTTTGACTATCTGTTCAAAAGCTCATTGTACAACTACCAGGATAAGCGCTATAGGGACATAGAACCATCAGTATAACAATATTTCATAATTATTGCTTTTTAACTCTTTCAATTTTATTTGACACAGAATTTATTACTCAGGGTATTGATTTTAGATATTTCTTCAAGTTGGCTTGCTTTCTCCTTAAATCATGTTTTGTTAATATTGTTTTCAAACACTTGAAAATTTCAGAACTTATTTATTATCTTTATAAGCTAAATTTTTTATAAGGAGGCCTCAGTATTTATTTTATTTTTTTTTGTAGATAATAACCGTAATTTTTTACCTTCAATTAGTTTTGGAACCATGTGTAGGTGAAAAAATTGAAAAATATGGACAATTGATATCGGAGACAATTGTGACGATTCGATTGGTTGAACTGTCCTGGACCTTGGTGAAAGGCCAATCAAAAGCCAGGACATTCAGCCCAAGGGCTTGAAAGTTGGTCGTGACGGAAGGGGGATTTTTATTTTAAAAATACCACGTTGAAGAGAGCAAACAGTGGCCATGAAATTTCCTCTTTAAATTATGAAAGAAAAAATAAAAACTTTGTTTCAAACTTTCGATTTTCTGCAGATATTTAAGAAAACAGTTTATCAACAAAACCAGTTTTACAGACTTTTAATCGCGCTTCTCTTTTAACTCTGCCCTAATTTAACCTCCTTCGTATCTCTTTAAATAAGCGAGATCCTGATGGTTAAACTCGAAAAACAGTCACCTTGTATAATTAGGTAAAATATGAGTTTAAAACGTTGTGATATGGCAAAGTGTGGCACACCCCAAACGTGGCAACGGCGCATTTCGCGCGACAAGCACATGTATTCCCCGACTTTTCAAAAGTTAACGCTCCGACATCGGCGGGCATTCATCAGTTTAGTTCAGTTTGGTGTGGCGTGGCTATAACGAACGAACCAACAATACACAGCTTCTTTGGTCCACGCATTCACGAGGACGATCGCGAGAAGATTCGAAGAACCATTGGTCGCACGTTTCTTAAAAAAAAAAAAAACGGTACCGTAAACTTGCGCGAGCATGACTTTTAGTTGGTGAGTGAGAAACGTCGGGACTTAACCAGGAAACATGGGTGAAATTCGCACCCACCATCTAGGACTTACGTGGGTGTTCTGGGCGCTTTTTTGCGCCCTTTTGCTGCACGTCAACATCCGCGTGGCAGCGGACTCATCTCAGGTAGCTTTTCGTATTTTCTTTTAAGTTTTCCCACTTTGAATGAAAAGTTTTTTTCCACAAAGTTTGACCTTACAGTCATCAAGGCCTGGGATGTAAATTTAATTACAGGAAACTATGTATTATTGGAAAACCACTCCATTATTTCAAGCTGATAATTTTTTCGTCATCTCCTATAGTCAATATTTATAAAGGAATTTAATGTGTTGCTATCAAATCGGTGATAAATTATTGTGATGTTGCGAAAACCTAAAAGGTGCCTGTCGGTTCCACTATTGAATTCTAAGACTTAAAAACTTAAATTATAAATTTTCTACTGATGACGCCATTAAACATTATTACTCTCAATTCACCGTTACTATCAATTTTTTTCTTTCAAAGTCCTGCGATAAATAGTTTTGTAGAAACAGCCGCTTACCTCGCTTATTGACACAACATGTACATATTGGTTCGTGTAGACGACCTGGTAGGCATATGACGTATGCCTGATGAAGCCAATAAGGGGAAACGCGTGCTGCCTACTTAAAACTATGCGGAATTACCCAAAATCTTTAATCCCCCTCCTTCACTTTATCCGCACTAAACCTCCTTTAGCTTTTATTGACTTCAGAATCTTCAGATATAGCTGATTGTCATGTCCAATCAAGGACGGATCTCTTTTTATCTACATATTTTGATTTTGTTATCGTGCACTTAAACATGAAAATAAGCGATTTCGTAAATATAATTGGATCAAACTTAGAATAATGTCTAATTCAATTATAGCTTTTTAAGTATCAAAGGCGTAAAGTAGATGTTTAAGCCCTGAGGGCGACGAGGACGAAATGACTTGAAACTTGGCAAGTGGTTAGACATGTGATTAGACCTTTAAGGTACCACTCGACGCCCCTTTCCATTAAAAATTTCAAGGTCGGTGCTTACCCCCTCTAGGGAGTTATTGTTACAGGGTTGAAATAGTCTTAAATTTGTTCTCCCTAAAGACTAAAGTTGACGTGTTCGAGGGATTATTATAAAATCTACCAGGAGGATCAAGAATGTGGGTGGTAACTTTTATCTGGCCCACCTTGTATATACACAAGCATATAAATATAATACGGGGTGTTCATTATAAAATTTCATCTAACAGAAAAGGATGACAATCAAAGTAAATGGACTTTTGTTTCTCCATCCTTTTGACATTTCACATCAAACTAGATGAAGTTTTATAATGAACGCCCCGTATGCTTGTGCCCGTGGTGCATGCAAACTTTTATGTCTCACCAGTACATGTTAGTGTTTTTCAACAACAAATATACTCATAATATAAATTTATTAAAATAATCCTCAATTGTATCTACTTTTCGCCCACACAGGCCATAAAATGTATTTTATGCCCGCACAGGCATAAAGTTCATATTTGTGTATTTGATAACTAAGCAATCAAAACACAATGATAAACTGGTGGAACATAAAAACATTTTTGAATACAAAAGATGGTCTTTTTAACTTGAGACAACTAGATAGATACCTGGGGAATTAATAGGATAAAAAAAAATCGGACTAATGGTGGCCTATAATATACAAAAAAATTCTATTTTAGGCACATATTTTGAGGTAAACAGGGTGGACCAGAAAGGTGTGACTTCATTTAATGTATTTTTTCTGAAATAGGACACCCGGTATTTTTTACTAGATTTTGATAGATCTTAAAGCCCTTACTGTGCCCTGAAAATTTGACATCATTGCAGGCATGAATTTCTCTTAAACAACTGTACAAGGACGCCAAATTTTCAGGGTCCAGTATGAGCCATAAAATATATTACAATCTAATAAAATATAGAGGGTGTCCTACTTCAGAATAATACATTACATGACGTCACAGCTTTTTGGGCCACCCTCTATATGTAAAAATATTTTCCTGAGATAGGCCCTTCCGTACAATGTAGGTCCCCGTTGAAACGAAATCTTTTGTCCTAATAGGTCTCGATAGATAGTTTTGTCATACTAATTCTAGATATCTCGTTGGCTCAAGTTAAAAAGATCGCTCTGTATTAGAAAACTACGAAGGCGTAGAAGAGCCAACAAAACTTTTTTCTTAAATTCCGACTTTAAACTCGGAATTTAGTTAAATTCCGTGTTTACAGTTGGATCTTAATTAAATTCCGAGTAGGAATTTGGTTAAATTCCAAGTTTAAAGTCAGAATTCAGTGAAATTCCGAGTTCAAAGTCGGAATTTATTAAACTCGTAATTTAGCTAAAGTCGGAATTTAGTTAAATTTCAAGTCCAACGTCGGAATTTAGTAAAAGTCCAAGTTCAATGTCGGAATTTGGTGAAATTCCGAGTTTAAAGTCAGAATTCAGGTATTTATTAAACTTGGAATTTAACTAAATTCCGAAATTGAACTCGGAATTTAACTAAATTCCGACTTTGAACTCAGAATTTAATTAAATTCAAAATCAGATTTTAGCTAAATTCCGAGTTTAAAATCGGAATGTAGTTAAATTCCGAGTTTAAAGCCGGAAATTAGTTAAATTCTGGGTTCACAATCGGATTTTAGTTAAATTCCGAGTTCAAAGTTAGGAAATTAGTTAAATTCCGGGTCCAAAGTACAGCCGGAAATTAGTTAAATTCTGGATTCAAAGTCGAATTTTAGTTAAATTCCGAGTTTAAAGTCAGAATTTAGTAAACTAAATTCCGACTTTGAATTTGTAATTTAGCTAAATTCCGATTTTGATACCCGAAATTTAACTAAATTCCGACTTTGAACTCAAAATTTAACTAATTTCCGACTTTGAACTCGGAATTTAACTAATTTCCTACTTTGAACTTAGAATTTAACTATATTCCTACTTTAAACTCGGAATTTAATTAAATTCCGACTTTGAACTCAGAATTTAACTAATTTTCAACTTTAACTCGAAATTTAATCAATTTCCGACTTTGAACTTGGAATTTAACTAAATTCCGACTTTGAACTCATAATTTAACTAATTTTCAACTTTAACTCGGAATTAAATCAATTTCCGACTTTGAACTCGGAATTTAACGAAATTCCTCCTTTGAACTTAGAGTTTAACTAATTTCCTACTTTGAACTCGTAATTTAACTAATTTCCGGCTTTAACTCGCAATTTAACCAATTTCCGACTTTGAACTTGGAATTTAATTAAATTCCGACTTTGAACTCGGAATTTAACGAAATTCTGACTTTGAAATCGAAATTTAACTAATTTCCGACTTTAAACTGGGAATTTAACTAATTTCCTACTATGAACTGGAAATATAACTAATTTCCGAATTTAAGTTCCAAGTTTAAAGTCGGAGTGTAGTAAAATCGGAATTTAACTGATTTCCGATTTTGAACTGGGAATTTATTTAACTAATTTCCGACTCAGAACTCGGAATTTAACTAATTTCCTACTTTGAACTCGGAATTTAACTAAATTCCGACTTTAAACTCCAAATTTAATTAAACTCCGACTTTAAACTCGGAATTTAATTAAATTCCTACTTTGAGCTCGGAATTTAACTAATTTCCGGCTTTGAACTGGGAATTTATTTAACTAATTTCCGACTCAGAACTCGGAATTTAACTAATTTCCAATTTTGAACTCGGAATTTAACTAAATTCCGATTTTAAACTCCAAATTTAATTAAACTCCGACTTTAAACTCGGAATTTAATTAAATTCCGACTTTGAGCTCGGAATTTAATTAATTCCGACTTTGAGCTCGGAGTTTAACTAATTTCCGGCTTTAACTCGCAATTTAACCAATTTCCGACTTTGAACGTGGAATTTATTGAACTAATTTCCGACTCAGAACTCGGAATTTAACTAATTTCCTACTTTGAACTCGGAATTTAACTAAATTCCGACCTTGAACTCAAAATTTAACCAATGTCCGACTTTGAACTCGGAATTTAATCAATTTCCGACTTTGAACTTGGAATTTAACTAAATTCCGACGTTAAACTCGGAAGTTAACGAAATTCCGACTTTGAACTTAGATTTTTTATTACTTACTTTTGGGTGAAGCCTCATTCACTTTTGGGCTCGATTCGTTCGTTGTTGGAATTAATTTGAACTTAGAGTTTAGTTAAAAAATTAAGTTGAACTTAATTAAATTCTGAGTTCAAATTCGGAATTTAGTTAAATTCCGAGTTCAATTTCGGAATTTAGTTAAATTCCGTGTTCAATTTCAGATTTTGTTAAATTCCGAGTTTAATAAATTCCGATTCTGAACTCGGAATTTAACTAAATTCCGATTTTGAACTCAGAATTTAACTAATTTTCGGCTTTAACTCGGAATTTAATCAATTTCCGACTTTGAAATTTGGAATTTAACTAATTTCCGACTTTAAATTCGGAATTTAACGAACATCGGACTTTCAACTTAGAATTTAACTAATATCCTACTTTGAACTCGGAATTTAACTAATTTCCGCCACTGAATTCGTAATTTAATTAATTTCCGACTTTGAACTGGGAATTTAATTAACAAATTTCCGACTCTCAACTCGGAATTTAACTAATTTCCTACTTTGAACTCGGAATTTAACTAAGTTCCGACTTTTAACTCCAAATTTAATTAAACTCCGACTTTGAACTTAGAATTTAATTAAATTCCGACTTTGAACTCGGAATTTAACGAAATTCTGACTTTGAAATCGGAATTTAACTAATTTCCGCCACTGAATTCGGAATTTAACTAATTTCCGACTTTAAACTGGGAATTTAACTAATTTCCTACTATGAACTCGAAATATAACTAATTTCCGAATTTGAGTTCCAAGTTTAAAGTCGGAATTTAGTAAAATCGGAATTTAACTGATTTCCGATTTTGATCTGGGAATTTATTTAACTAATTTCCGACTCAGAACTCGGAATTTAAATAATTTCCTACTTTGAACTCGGAATTTAACTAAATTCCGACTTTGAACTCATAATTTAACTAATTTTTAACTTTAACTCGGAATTTAATCAATTTCCGACTTTGAACTCGGAATTTAACGAAATTCCGCCTTTGAACTTATAGTTTAACTAATTTCCTTCTTTGAACTCGGAATTTAAATAATTTCCGCCACTGAATTCGTAATTTAAATAATTTCCGACCTTGAACTGGGAATTTATTTAACTAATTTCCGACTCTGAACTCGGAATTTAACTAAATTCCGACTTTAAACTCCGAATTTAATTAAACTCCGACTTTAAACTCGGAATTTAATTAAATTCCGACTTTGAACTCGGAATTTAACTAATTTCCGGCTTTAACTCGCAATTTAACCAATTTCCGACTTTAAACTTGGAATTTAATTAAATTCCGACTTTGACCTCGGAATTTAACGAAATTCTGACTTTGAAATCGGAATTTAACTAATTTCCGCCACTGAATTCGGAATTTAACCAATTTCCGACTTTGAACTTAGAATTTAATTAAATTCCGACTTTGAACTCGGGATTTAACGAAATTCTGACTTTGAAATCGAAATTTAACTAATTTCCGACTTTAAACTGGGAATTTAACTAATTTCCTACTATGAACTCGAAATATAACTAATTTCCGAATTTAAGTTCCAAGTTTAAAGTCGGAATTTAGTAAAATCGGAATTTAACTGATTTCCGATTTTGATCTGGGAATTTATTTAACTAATTTCCGACTCAGAACTCGGAATTTAAATAATTTCCTACTTTGAACTCGGAATTTAACTAAATTCCAACTTTAAACTCCAAATTTAATTAAACTCCGACTTTAAACTCGGAATTTAATTAAATTCCGACTTTGAGCTCGGAATTTAACTAATTTCCGGCTTTGAACTGGGAATTTATTTAACTAATTTCTGACTCAGAACTCGGAATTTAACTAATTTCCTATTTTGAACTCGGAATTTAACTAAATTCCGACTTTAAACTCCAAATTTAATTAAACTCCGACTTTAAACTTGGAATTTAATTAAATTTCGACTTTAAGCTCGGAATTTAACTAATTTCCGGCTTTAACTCGCAATTTAACCAATTTCCGACTTTGAACGTGGAATTTAACTCAATTCCGACTTTGAACTCGGAATTTAATTAAATTCAAAATCGGAATTTACCTAAATTCCGAGTTTAAAATCGGAATTTAATTAAATTCCGTCACTGAATTCGTAATTTAACTAATTTCCGATTTTGAACTGGGAATTTATTTAACTAATTTCCGACTCAGAACTCGGAATTTAACTAATTTCCTACTTTGAACTCGGAATTTAACTAAATTCCGATTTTAAACTCCAAATTTAATTAAACTCCGACTTTAAACTCGGAATTTAATTAAATTCCGACTTTGAGCTCGGAATTTAACTAATTTCCGGCTTTAACTCGCAATTTAACCAATTTCCGACTTTGAACGTGGGATTTAACTAAATTCCGACTTTAAACTCGGAAATTAACTAAATTCCGACTTTAAACTCAGAATTTAATTAAATTCAAAATCGGAATTTAGCCAAATTCCGAGTTTAAAATCGGAATTTAGTTAAATTTCGAGTTTAAAGCCGGAAATTAGTTAAATTCTGGGTTCAAAATCGGATTTTAGTTAAATTCCGAGTTCAAAGTAGGAAATTAGTTAAATTTCGAGTCCAAAGTAAAGCCGGAAATTAGTTAAATTCTGAGTTCAAAGTCGAGTTTTAGTTAAATTCTGAGTTTAAAGTCAGAATTTAGTAAACAAAATTCCGACTTTGAATTTGGAATTTAGCTAAATTCCGATTTTGATACCCAACATTTAACTAAATTCCGCCTTTGAACTCAAAATTTAACTAATTTCCGACTTTGAACTCGGAATTCAATCAATTTCCGACTTTGAACTTGGAATTTAACTAAATTCCGAATTTAAACTCGGAATTTAACGAAATTCCGACTTTGAACTTAGAGTTTAGTTAAAAAATTAAGTTGAATTTAATTAAATTCTGAGTTCAAATTCGGAATTTAGTTAAATTCCGAGTTCAAATTCGGAATTTAATTAAATTCCAAGTTCAAAGTCGGAAATTGGTTAAATTGCGAGTTAACGCCGGAAGTTAGTTAAATGCCGAGTTCAAAGTGGGAATTTAATTAAATTCCGAGATCAATTTCGGATTTAGTTAAATTCCGAGTTTAATAAATTCCGACTCTGAACTCGGAATTTAACTAAATTCCGACTTTGAACTCAGAATTTAACTAATTTTCGGCTTTAATTCGGAATTTAATCAATTTCCGACTTTGAACTTGGAATTTAACTAAATTCCGACTTTAAACTCGGAATTTAACGAAATTCGGACTTTGAACTTAGAGTTTAACTAATTTCCTACTTTGAACTCGGAATTTAACTAAGTTCCGACTTTTAACTCCAAATTTAATTAAACTCCGACTTTGAACTCGGCATTTAATTAAATTCCGACTCTAAACTCGGAATTTAACGAAATTCTGACTTTGAAATCGGAATTTAACTAATTTCCGCCACTGAATTCGGAATTTAACTAATTTCCGATTTTGAACTCGGAATTTAACTAAATTCCGACTTTAAAGTTTAAACTCGGAATTTAGTTAAATTCTGAGTTGAAAGTCGGAATTTAACTTAAGGGGGCCTAGGAGGCCAAGAAGTTGACCACATAACGTGTTACAACGAAATAATTCAAACTTTCGATTTATCAATGCCTGAGTTTGATTGTGACCGTGACATATTTCATATGATTTGTCACATCCACAAAAACACTTCAGCTTAGCTTAAACACTATCTGTCTGAAGCTTAACATGTTCAATTTTGTATAAAGCCTTCATAAAGATTGAGATTGTTTTGATCCGTATATACCTAGTTCCACCCATTTTGCTTTGATGGGCAAGCGACGTTTACATACACGTAAGTAGTTACGTAGCGCCGGCGCCGGCGCCGTCCAAACTAATTTACCATTTTGTTCACTGTTCTGTTCGGTGTATTGCTCTTTGTGACTGAGTGTTGAAGTCCTATAGTGATTGTAAAGCATTATTTGTGTATGCAAATGCAATACCAAATTATATCTCGGACAAGCCTCTACAATTTGCATTGAGAAATTAGGTTTTCAATAATAACCCATCGGGTACCCAGGCGCCATACCAAAGTGGTACTCGTCTAAATAAAGAGCTTACGCACCTATTACGTTCATGTGGCGACATTGAAAAGCCGAGAAAACTGGCCATGAATTTCAAATGCGATCGCGTATTTCCAAAATCGTTCTCCAACATGTTTATTTTATGAGGCAACCTGTTTGTTAATTAGTACCATTTCAAATTACGAAATATTTCTCTCTTATGTATCTCGTATTTCAGTTGTAGGTAGGTACTGAGCTGAATAGAGGTTCACATAGAATGTGCATGTGATGCTCTCGGTTTTGCTTCAAAGAGGCTCCCAGATTCACCGAGTATTTCTGAAAAGTGGTTCAGTCGAGACTTTTCAACTATCTCTATTTGTTATTCTCTCACCGATCGAAGTAAATGTTTCTTCAGTAGACTTAATCAGTTGAAGTGATTAACGACACTTTTTATCGACATAGCAATTCGTAAAAACATTATACCACCCCATATATTTTCAGAAAATTTCTGATCACCTTGTTGTAACTATTCTAAACTCCATAATGTCCATATCGAAATTTTGTTACAAGTAAGGCAAGGTTTTTCCTTAACATCGCCTCAATATACAGGGTGATTGTTTTTAGAATTTGACCATGGAAATTTCGATTATTTAAAGAGATATAGAGAACGTTATATCAGGAGAAAGTTGTTGCGCAATTATAACTTATAAAAATTACGAAAATTTTGACTGGTAGTTCGCAAAAAATCGACATTTTGAAAAAACCTTTTTATTTTTCTTTGTCTTAATTTAAAAAAAACTCGGTATTTTCAAATTTAAATTCAGACATTTCATTTTTATAAAAATAGTTCTGGATTTTTTATATCATTCTGAATCTCCTTGGAATTCTGCATTCGGTGATAAGCGACAGTTAATAATTTTATTTACCTTTTAGGTTACATTTTGCGGGTGCCAAAAAGGTCATGACGCGACATTATCAATAAATTCTAGCTCTCATATCACAAAATCAGCAAAGGCTTACCTAAAAGTTAACAAAGTCGCCTATGCAAACAAAAAAGAAAAACATTCTTATAAACATCAAGAATGCATTTAATAAATCATCATAAACCATAAATGAAGACTAAGCATACAAAACAATACCTAAGTAATAGGAATAATCGTGATTTATCATTTGCGGCTTTCACCATTTGTTGCACTTTTTTAAGTGTTTACTTATTACTTCAATTTCTAGGACACCATTCGATGCTAATATCAAATAACAATATCTAGGATATCTATTTAAAAAGTAGGTCAATCCATTATCTACCGATCCTTTGAGCAGAAGTAATAGTTTATAATACCATTTTTACTTCTACGTCTAAT